>JAODAL010011015.1:0-75000 GCA_025379985.1 Phyllomedusa bahiana | reverse complement strand
TCATCTCTGACTGTAAAGTTTATACCAGTCCACAGAACACCGGAATGATGCTGAAGACTTTATAAATTCAGTGCTTAAAATGAAACATTGCCTGACGTGTAGATGATCATTACAGATATGCGTTGTGGTCTGATCTTGTTTTATAACCAATATTTTCCACAGGAAATTCAATAAGTTCCTTCAAAGGGTGAAATAATATTTTAGAAAAGTGTGTGATGACAAGTCGTGGTGTTAGCTTCATTGCACATTATTAATTTATGTGAAAGGGATGATGTGGGGAAATGAGTGTCAGCAATGAAAATACTGAAATTATAACAAGATAATTGGACAGATGTGCCTGATTACACACATACACCACGTCCTCCACCAAAGTAGCTGCAGTATTTATGTGGATCTAGTGGAATATGAACTTCCTACCTGCTATCTCTAGGATGTATTTATGTCATTATGTATGATTGACTGGGAGAGCTACAATGACCAGGACAGGCAAGCTCCAGACTTACATAGCTATATTTATGGCGCTGACAACAAAGGAACACACAATTCACTTCAGTAAAACCATAAAATAACACTTAAATAACATGTTTTGGTTTGACCCTACATAAAAAGTCCCCTAGCTTCTGGCCACCAGAGGGAGCAGTTCATTCAGTAAACTTGCCTGCAAGAATTCAGAACTTGCAAACCTCCCAACCTATATTTCTTGTGAATTATTCTGCAACTGGCTGGGCTCAGGATTCATAACTCTTTTTTTTCGGGGCCAATTGCTGGAGCCTATATTACATTACCTAGTGGCTTTGCAGTACTGGTAGCAGCGGAAACATTTTAGCATGTTCCTCAAACTTGCAAGTAGTAGTGCAATATTGTAATACAACTGTAAAAGTGAGTGAGGTCAAAGGTGTTACATTGCTGCACAGTCAGCCCAGTAAAGCTGGATTTATGTTGTGGCACAGGACAAGCAGTATATTCAAGATGATGACATGACTCACATTGCTGGCTGCAAGTTCACTTTTTCAAACTTTTTTTTGTGTGTGTGCATTGATCTGGTGCTTTTAAGAGGATTTTTACTGTAGAGATTACAGGTCAGTGTTCGGGCATGCCCACACTTTACTATATATTTTTTGTTCTATACTCATTACAAACTGACAGTCCAAAATTCAGCAAAAATAGTTGCAACTATATACCAGCTGTACACCGTTCTGTTAAAATATAGTGGGTATACAATTAGCATCCGTCTGTTGCCATAGATGGGTCAGTTTACTACAGTATTCCACTTAAAAAAAAGAATATATAAAAAATTGCAATACCAACAAATTTTTATATATATATATATATATATATATATATATATATATATATATATATATATATATAAAATTTTTTTATATATATACATATGTGTATATATATATATATATATATATACACACACACATATTTATATATATATATATATATATATATACTAAAAAAAATAGTTGTTTATCCAATTTATAACTCTGTGGCAACAAACACTTAACAGTGCTGAGGCATGTATTAAAAGGGTCACTCTACTGTAGACTGTTTGCCTCAAAGACATCTAGACATGTCAGGATTCTGCCAACCACATTGTACCACATTTTAAATCAGTATTTTGTATATATTTTCAGTGCTCATAAAACAGAAAAACAGATTCTGACTGAACTGATTCGAGCTGGACATTATTTTTTTTTATCACTTTGTACCCTTTAGAAATGATAGGGGTCTGTCAAATAATTTTTCTTTTCTTTCATAAGGCATATTTAAAAAAATTAAAAGGCAAAGACATCTGTGAGCATGGTCTAATATGTGATATATTAGACTCCAGGATAACATGAAAGATTTTGAATTTTTACACAAAAGAAGACATTGTAGCCACAGTTTTAATGAAGAAACTTGCCTAAAAATTTCTGGCTGTTCTTGTGCTACTCCATTATTATTTTTGTCGTTATTTAGGTAAGGTTTTATATAGTTTACACATATAAAAATGTAATGAACAAACAAAATATGTCAATTATTCAATGTTTAATTTGTTTTTATTTCTCCTTTTCTCTTTGTTTAATTTCTTCCCTCTACTTTTACATTTTATTTTAAAAATGGCATCCTGCTAAATAGATATCCTAAAATGGAGATTTACAGGTGTGTGTGTGTGTATAAAGCTATAATATGATTTTTCTTATTTTTTTTATAATACATATATATACATACTATATGTGTATATATATATATATATATATACACACACACACATTCTGTATGTGTGTGTATATATATATATATATATATATATATATACACACAAAAAAAAATCTCATGTTTTTAAATATTTACACTTTTATAAAAATACATTTAGAAACTTCAAATTACACATATTTGAAGCAAAGTACCAGAAACTGTAAATAAGATAAAGTTAAAAGTAAGTGAAATGTAAGATTTTTTAATGCATTTAATAAAGATATTCGCATTAATAGTAACATATATATATATATAGTTCTTTATTTTTCTTTTTAAGGTTATGCATTATTTGCCTTTCCTAAATGAGAGCTTTAAGTAAATGTTGTTATGTTTAACCATTGTATAATATTTAATTCTGTAAGGGTTAATTTTAAGATATTTAATTTATACAGCTGATCTGTTTTACTATATAAGTTAACATTTTTTTTTTCTCCGATACCGCTGATGAAGCCTATTTAGGCAATACGCGTGGGATGTCCTTGCTCCTTCCCAAAGCTGTACATTGTTTTTGGTGTGGTGACACATATCTTTATTACCTTTATTATCTATTGTCATACACTAACCTAATTTGTTCAGATAGTTTTGTCTTACTTGTTATCTACTTGCTCTATATTTTTGAATGTACTATATGTATTGTTTCTCTAAGTGTTGGGGTTTAATAGGTACTTATCATGGCTACCTGTTTTGTGCTTCGCACCTTTTGCTATTTTTTTTAAATGTTTTAAATCTTTTGTATATGGGTTTTTGCTTAATAATAAATCATTAATTACTTAGCTTACAGCCTATTGTGATACATTTTTTTCCTTTCTTTCTTTTTTTCTTTAATAATTCTGTAAAGGTGAATTTACATGTGTCCAGTGCTTTGGCATACTTTCCCTTTGGAGTGGTTGCATTGGTTCAAAAAACGTTGAATTTAGTAGTTTTCAGCCCGGTGAGGTCCGGCACCCTTTCCCCATTTAAGTCTATAGAATGCTATAAGGGACACCAAGAGAAAGCACCACCATTCCCATAATGTGGCTTCAGATTGAGGCATATGTGAATGCATAATAAAAGAGTTATGTATATAAGTACTTAACGGATATTGTGTAGATATATTACTTCTATTACTTTCTGTATTGTAGTAAATATGTTACAATGTGAGGTTAATGTATACGTAGCAAATCACAAATTTACACTTATGTATGTTATCCTTTGTTTGAATTGAATGTACCAAAATTAGTTTTTAGTTATTTATAAAGGTGGATAGTGATCATGTAAAAGTTCATAATGCAATAAATTAGGCAAAAATCTCATTGCTACAATTACATAATTCAATGTGTATATAACAATTTATACATTAACTTTTATGTTATTACTGGGATAGATAACTATGACCACTTATTTAAGGTATTTAGTTGTCTCATAGTTTTCTATTGTCTTATTTTATCATGTTATAGTTGCTAAAAAAAAAAAAAGTACTATTAAGTACAATTTTTGAACTATTCATATGGCTATACTTGACCCCTGCAATATACAATGACAGAATTAAACAAAATGGGTTGGACGGATTCTATTCATTATAATCTCAACAATAAGAACACCCTGACCCATCATAAATAAAATTAAATTCTGCCACAGTCCTGCAAAAGATTTATGTGTTCGGTTTTACTTTAACAACTATTTCTGTGATGTTAATCGTTAAGCTAGAATTTACAAAAAAGGTGAAGAAATTTCCTTAAAAATAAGTACATAAAAATATTTAAGAAGCAAATAGAAATAAAATAAAATGTAGATAGACAACAGCGATTAAATTATAGATAAATGACAAAGATTTCTCTTGTAAAATCCCCACTATTTCATTCACTTTTACATACATTTTAGACTAATAATTTAGCTTGCACATTTTCCACTACTTTCTTTCTGATGTATTTTGATGCAATTTGTGCAGTATGCTATGGGGACTTTTTTTGCAGAATGTTTTTCGATGACGGCAAACTAAAGCATATTGACAGGAATTTTTCCACTAAAATTAATTAAGAACTTTTAACTGATTTATCACTATCAGCTGTTTTCACAAAAACGTACTGCACAAAATCGATAGTGTGAACTTGCCTCAAGTCTTTTGGTCTTAAAGCTATAAATGAATCATAGTGTAAGAAACTGGAAAATCTAAAGCAATCCTAAATCTCTTCATAACATCAGCAGTCCAATCTGCTTAGACTGGATCAGAAAAAAAGATTAGTGCATAAACTAGTATAGTAAATATCAGAAATATCTTCATGTGGGTGACATGAAACTGACCTTATACAAAGGTGATTGTCATGTCAGTTCTTCTTTTCATTCCCACTGTAAATTGTTAGTCATCTAGTAAGCAACAATGTTGAGGATAGATTCCTGAACATTTCTGGGATGAAATTCAATTGAAAATTCTATGTTTTGGATACAAATTGAAAATTGTATTCTTTGTGTGGCAGAGTTTTCTCTTTGTTAGGATTGTTTCCTCTAATTTTTACAGTTGTTATAATAATGCATAAATGAGGACTAAGAAAAGCAGGATTTCATTGTTAAGATCAAAATGATTTTTGTTTGTCATCAGTTCCAGATTTTTCTTTGCAAACGATTGAGTAACACTATTGTTAGGGTACATTCAGATGTAGCAATTTTGTTGCCTAAATTTCTGACTGACACATCCATCTGAGGTTTTAAAAAAATCCATGCATGTGCGACAGAAAGGTCATTTAGATGTATAGAACAGACATTTCGTTGCTGAAATGTCTACAACAAATGTGCGACACGTCAATAACTTTATTAAATTCAATGTAAAAAATGCATCATTTTTGACTTTTGAATAGCAGTTTCTCCAAATCTAATTTTTAATTCCAGTAGGAGAACATATCGGAAAAATGAATGACAAGGTATAAGCTGCATGTGTACCGCCATTTGTCCTGCAGGAGTCCCTGCCCGAGGTGAAGACTGATGCTTTTATGTTATACTTGAAGGGAAAAGCTTATTCCTACAAAATAAAATGAGATGGTTGGATGGATGGTTTCTTTCCATCAAACATATCTGATCCCTGATGGAATCCTTACCTACCCCACTATCAGTGTACAGGATATCAGGATTCATTGGGATCTGTTCAAGAACAGATCATTATCTAACTGTCATGGCTTTGTTATGAGCAAAATCAATGATATGAGCGAGAAAAGATTCTTAATGTCCTGCTCAGAACATCCTGGCAGTGAATTATTGAGATGATAGTCTTATCTGGGGTGAAGAGGTTAGTGGGGGCAAATTCAAAAGGTGTAAAAACAGCCTTAGGGTTCACAATTTATATGATGTATTGATTCATCACGCTCACAGCCCTTTTATCAATTACTTCTATGAATATAAAAAACGTTCCACTTTTTTTAGGAATCAATAGATTTGAGCACTTTTGCTTCTACTTTAACATCCTCCTTATTAATCTGGTAGAACATTTCAGCCAGTAAAGTGCACTTATAGTCTCTCTTCCTTATTCATGACCATGTAGACTACATGATAAAAAACAAACAAAAACACTAATTTTCATCAAAATGACCCTTGATAACTCCTAAGTGGCAAGTTTCAAATGTCTGTGCAAGAGGTCTTGGTCAGGCTTATAGTGCCACAATCCCTCGCACACAAATTCTGAGTGATCTTAGTTCCAGATATCATTGGTTTATATTTACTAACATCATGACTCTCCTCAGCACCTTCTTTTTTTCCACCACTGTCTCAAGAACAAAGTCCCTTTAATGTACTGAGCCCATCTATTGATGTATTAAACACATAAGGCAAACAATGAAAGAAAAGTCTGTCCAGTATGATGAGTGTTGTTCCAACTTTGCCTCCTTTCTATTTGGCTGAGAAGTCATTGCAAGTTCAGTGTATACATTCATTAACTTAATAGTACCTTATAGCCCATTCAATGGTATATGTCCCCTCCCGCTCCCCAAGTGCAAAGTTTTACTTACTTAAACTCTTCTAGTCTTGAGTGTGTGAGATTACTTGTGTTCTGCACCCTTTAAACCAGGTTTATTTACTACTTACTAATGTCTATAATAGGACTGGGGCACTTTTTATTAGAATAATAGTAGTTGTCACTTTAAGAATTCTATAAAGAATTATAAAACACTGTGTTGAGATTTAAGGAACGCTTGTCGAAAATAAAAGTATAAACATGTATGAATGGAAAGTCATATTGTATTAAAGCTGTTGATCTATTCTACAAATATATAAGTAAATGTTTCTGGAGGTATGAGAATTGTAGATCGTGGCGGTGGACATTCAATACAATTGAAGGTTAATGCTTGACCCATTTCAACTACTTACAGAAAACATTAATTTGTATTCATCTTCGCAACAACTGAAGGTAAGGCTAAATTCCCACCATATCTGCGGTGCTTGGCTGTGTATATATCTGTATGCCCATAGACTTTATTAGAAAAATATATGCCAAAAAGACACTTAGGACACATTGCAATCCTGCAGGCACAACTATACTGAAAAGTACATTTGGTTACACTTTTTAATACAAATAAAAAAGTATAAAAATAGTATAAAAATGTCCTTTTAAAAAAAAAAAAATAAATTTAAATTTTAGACATAAGCAAAATTAAAAACAAAAGGGGCCCTATGTATGAAAACTTTTTAGGTCCCAAAATCACTTTTTTCCCTAGTAACCCAAAAGGGGAAAAAAAAGGGGTTTTAGACTTAAACATTTTATACTGTGGCCCCAAGGTGTAACCCTTTAAAGGGCCCGATGCCAAATTTTTAAAAAGGGGCCTTGCACTTTCTGAAACCCTGAACCTTTTTCACCTCTTGACAACATTGACCTACATTTATGAGATGATAAGATGCTGGCTTGCATAAACCATATTTAGTCCATACAATAAATGAGGTGATCAGAAACCCCCTTTTTTAAAAGAGGGACTAGACCCCTTTTAGGGAAAAAAGCCCGGTAAAAAAAAAACAAGGATGTTTTTTAAAAACCCCGATTCTAAAATTTAAAAACCCAAAAAGAGCCATGTCCGGCCATCGTTTTCTATTTATACTTAACACCCAAAAAAACAAAGGGGGGGCAAACCCCGTTTTTCCCCCAAAAAAAAGACTTGTTTATATTTTAATTTTTTTTTCCTAAAGACAGCTAAGACTTTTTTTTAGGGGGTGACCCTTTTTTTTTCCTGAAAAAAGGGAATTTCATTTTTTGTTAAAAAAAAAATCCACATTTATTAAATGTAAATTTTAAAAGATTTTTACAAACATCAGCATAAGCGCCAAACCCCTGAAATTTCCCTAAAAAAAAAAGCACAGGGCTTTTTTTCGGGGGTTTCTTATTTTCCCGGGGGAAAAAGGGTATAAAGAAAACTGCCCAATTTTAAGACTTTTTTTGTTCCCCTTGCAACCAATCAAGGGTTCCCTTTAAATTTTTTTAGAGCACTATAGGGAAAAGGGAAAGGGGGGGCTCTTATTGGTTTTCTATGGGCAAAAAGAAAGTCTTTTAAAAATTGACAGTTTTTTACATAAGCCCCCAAGATATTTTTTGCATAGCGGATTTTTCAAAGAACAAAAGATGGATCTAAAAAAAAAAGAACATCAAGTGCCACAAACCAAAAAGTGATAATATGAAGCTGTATGTGTGTAACAATAGGAGCATGCAATTCCCAGTGTACATTTCTCTCAAGGAAATCTGGAGACAACTGCAGGTTTTCCTTTAGTCAGACCAGGGTTCTGGTAATTTATTATAGCCTGAGCTCTGCATTTACACACATTGATAATTTGCTAGGATGGAAGCAAGTTTTACAGGGAAAGTCATTCTCATGGCAGCATCATAAAATCATGCGATTCCTCATTATGGTGATTTCTCCACTGATCACCATCTCCGCGTTATGACTGCAGGGATAATGATGATCGTTACAGGAATGACATTGTTTTCTAATTGGTTCGGATTGTTTTGCACAATTACATACAGAAAATATCTACAATCGGTCATTTTGTGTCACCTTGTATCACAAACCCGTCCGTGTAAATGATCGGTAACTGACCATAAGATCAGCTGTGGTGGACTCAGAGTTCAGTGAATGGCTCAGTGAACATTGTACACATCATTATAATATTAAGCTCAGGTACAAATTCAATTAGGGACGCTTACTTTTATTGCCAGCTGGTTTATGTAAAGCATTTACATGGTATCCTGTTTCCCGAAAAATAAGACTGTGTCTTATATAAATTTTTGCTCCTAAGGACGAGCTAAGACTCATTTTTAGGGGATGTTTTATTTTTACATGAACAAGAATTCCCATTTATTGTTGAAGAAAAAAATCCACATGTATTAATGTACTGTAGTGATTATATCACAAACATCAGCATAAGCAGCCAAACTCTGAATTGCATCAAAAACAATGCACTAGGTCTTATTTTCGGAGGATGTCTTATTTTCGGGTAAAATATGTTTTATCATGACTGTTTACAGTATAAGTAAAAATTCTGTTATACTATTTCAATACATTTATTATATTATATATATTTGAAGGTGTAAAGATGTAGTGACCTATAGGTCTGAGGCACATGATCTAATTACAGCTCTGCATTGTATGGATCTGTAATACATTGCTTATCTACAGTATAGGCCCACATGGTACATGTATCTCTATATGTCTATAATTTCACGAAGGAGAAAAAGAAGCTTTTTAGTAAGATAGAATCTAAAAAAATGTGGCATGCTTCAAATCTTCCCGTCTTACAGAGATACTTTCCCCTAGAAGCCATACTGCTAAGGAAAAATATCTTACAAAGAGTGCCATCTTAATGCATGGGCATATCAGGTTGTTGCCTTGGGTGCTAAGAGCAAAGGAGCCCTGTGCTAATATATGCACAGACCAGAATGTAACACAAATTTTCCGTTCATCCACCTCAACATTAACATTTTTGACAGCCGGTCATAATATTTTGGCTCTTCATTTTTTTCCTCCCCACCTTCCAAAAGCCATGACTTATGGAGCTAATGACTTTATTTTTCCTTCTACGATGACATATGAGAGCTTTTTTTGGCGCGACAAGATGTATTTTTTAATGATACTGTTGACCATACCATATAATGTACTGGGAAACTAAAAAAAAAATTCTAAGTGTTGTTATATGTGAAAAACACCTTGCTTGCTCCATGTTCGCGGGGGTTTTATTTTTATGTCTTATTATCTGTATCCTACAGATCAGTATGATTCTGGGGACACCAAATATGTAGAGTTTTCATTATGTTTTAGTACTTTTAACCCCTTCATGCAGAACCCTATTTTTTCACGTTCGTTTTTCCCTTCCTGACTTTTCAGAGCCATATTTTTTTTCATATTAAGGATTTTATTTTGCAGGACAAAATATACTTTCTAATGGTGTCGTTCTCCGCACCATAGAATATACTGGGAAACCGGAAAAAATTCTAAATAGGGCAAAATGTGAAAAAAAAAACATACTCGCCCCATGATCCTGATACATAGCCCTTTACCGCCATCAGGACGTACAAGTATGTCCAGATGCAGTAAGGAGTTAAACATTCTCCATTTCTTAAATTTGCTATGCAGAGGGATTCATTGTGACCAATAACTTTTTTTGTTTCCAACCTATGAACCCAAGTGACAGCTCTTTTTTTCGGATTGAAGTGTAATTTTTATTGGTACCATTTTGGGATGCATGTGACTTTTTGATCACTTTTTATTCCAATTTTTTGGGGACGTGACATGACTAAAACCCCCTCCAGTTTTGGCATTTGGAATTTTTTTCTTATACAGTGTTCAACGTACAGGATAAATGATGCTATATTTTAATAAATCGGACTTTCCCAGATGCGGCGATACAAAGCATGTGCAAATTTTTAAATTTTTTTTATTTGTAGAATATTAAAAGAGGGCTAATTTGAACTTTAAATATTTTTTATTTCTTTTTATGTACTTTTAAACCATTTTTTCCACTTACATTTAGGGCAACATGTATGAACCAGTTTTCTGCCGTGCTTTGAGCCAAAAATCTGTTCCATAGATGTATGAACAGTCATATGCCAAAACTTGGCACATTGGGCCATATGTATGAAAACTGTCTAGGTCTAAGACTTTCTTTATTGCCCATAGCAACCAATCAGAGCTCCCCTTCCTTTCATATAGTGTGCTGAGAAAATGAAAGGGGAGCTCTGGTTGGTTGCTATGGACAACAAGGAAAGTCTTATAGCTAGACAGTCTTCATACCTGTCCACCATTATGCGCCAAACAAGGCACTTTTGAATGCACAAAACATATGCACCAAAGATATGTTATGCTGTGCTATGCTATTCATACCACACGCCACCTTTATGAACCCACATACAACAGGTTCATACATATTGTCCCATTTTACACTCCTCTATATCAATTTAGAACGGCATGTCAGCGCCAAGTTTCATACATGGTGCCCTTAGTCCCGCAAGGGTACTTGACCACTAGGGGACCCTATTACATGTACACTCTTCAGCATTATATAAATAATGCAAAAGATATGCCGAGATTTCGGTTCCTGGAGCAGATAGTCATAAAAACATTAACATTGTGGATATGGAAGCCTTCATTAGATGGGGCGATTGGAAGGAGAAACAATTCTCAATTCTCATTTATTTAGATGGCGCGTCCACGATCGCCGAGGTGTCTGAATGGCTAAGTAGCAGGGATCAGAGCCAGCTCTAATTTCTGCTCTTAGCAGCAGGTGTGAGCTGTAATAATTGGCTGGCACCCATCACCTGTGGAGGGGGGTTAGCGAGTAAGCACGCTCCATAGGACGTACCCATAAGTACCATACATTGTTGGTAAAGGGTTAAAATCTACTGCTAACTCAATGGAAAGAGAAAAATTTGCACTTGTAGCAGAAAGCAGGCAGATCCGTATTGCGAGAAAAATGTGGCCATTTTGATTGCATGCATTGTTATGGAAGCAGAATATTGTAATGGATTTGCAGTAGGTAATAAGTGGCTTTTTCCTAATACCATTTTTATGTCATTTTTTTTCTTTTTTAAAGTTTAAGAATGCTGTTATATTGTCTACATTGGGCCACATGTATGAAAACTGTCTAGGTCTAAAACTCACTTTGTTGCCCATAGCAACCAATCAGAGCTCATAGCAACAAATCAGAGCGCCCCTTTCATTTCATATAGTGCTCTGGAAAAATGAAAGGGACGCTCTGATTGGTTGTTATGGGCAACAAAGAGAGTTTTAGACCTAGACAGTTTTCATACATGTGGCCCTTTGTGTTGATTAACTATTGCTGCACCTTTTTAATGTCAAAACAATGATTTTGTTGGAGGTACCAATAAATATATTATTTTCTATGAATAATTTACATTTTTATTCCTGTGAGTGGTTGCATAGGCAGGGCCTAGTGCAGGGCTTACGTAGTCATCACAGAGTTCCTTATACAGAAAATACAGAAGTTTTTGTTACTGCTGCATTCTGTATGAATCTGCCAAAAAAATTAATGTTTCAGGTGCGTCCGCACGGCATGATTAAAGAATCCGACCAGTATTTTATTGTCTTTTTGATGGTTTTGAGGGACAGTTCTGTACGCAGTTTGCGGATTCGTCTGTCCCCCTTATCATTGAGTAGCACAGCTTCTGCCCGAATACAGATGAAAGATTGTGCATGTTTCGAGTTTTTCGGAACCCCGGCGGTGTGAAAATTCACCGAATAGAAAAACTGTGCAGTGTAGACTATGGGGCAGATTTTCTACTAAAGTCTATAGGAATAGCTGACAGTCAGTTTTCTGATAGTTTTCAAATCCGAAAACCGTCTGAAAAACTGACTGAAAACCATGCAGTGTGGACGGCCCTTTACTCCACTGGATACTGTGTTAAGGTTTTATACCCTCCAAAAGCATTGTTCCCAGGAGAGAATAACCTGGAATATAAGGCTGCAAGGAGCAAACTACAACTCCGCATATTTCCAGGACACGGTTCTTTCGCTATGCAACAAAAACTGTTGGTTTAAAGAGACACTAATATAAAAAATTTTTCTACATATTGACAAGAAATATATAACTATTTTTTAAAAAAAAAATTGGGTGTTTATTTAAAATAATTTTTTAAAGTTCCCTCATGTACATGACTTCCTGGTTTATATCTCTAATGTGTCTATAAAATCTGATTGCAGCAGTGAGGATTACTTGATGGCTTTCTTCAAAGCCCACAATAGCCCTATGAGATATAAGCGTTAGCAGCAGGGCCTGATAAGTTTGAAGAAAGCTGGAAACCAACCAGTGCAGAAAATGATTAACCTATTATCCTTTTATGTATGGCTCTTGTCATTGCCTTGTCAGTCTAAACTAATCTATATCTAGGCCTGTCCAGAGAACAATAGAGCGTTCATTCTGTCATTATCTACTATTTGTAATGAGACATGCAAATAAGTATTTCTTGCAGCAACTGCAGCAAACTGATATTAGTCTGCACTGCCAATCATAAATGTTATGTCTTTATTATAACAACTAGAGAAGGGCAATTTTTTTTTTATTTAAAAAGATTCAATTTTAATTTTTTAAAAATGGCAAAAATAAAAAATATTTTCCACAAATAACGCTTTTAACAAAAATACCCCTTTCTGACCCAATTGTCCCTTTAAGACAAGGTTATAAACCAGACAAGTTACATGCCAGGTCTGACCCTTTATACAGGTACGTCAGAATATTTCTATAGTAACAAGTCTTACCAATTCGGTTTACAGCAGCCAGAATGTTGAAACTATAAAGAGAACAGACGATAATTTGAAAATTTGTGGCTTAAAGGGGTTTTGCCACAATCTCATTTCATAATTTCTGTATCCAGTTCTTCAGCTCTGTGTGCTCAGAAGGGGGCGTGTGTGATTTGTTTGAATTGCATAACATGTGACCCAGCAGGATGACATCACCGGCCTTTCCTCTCTGTAGTGAAAGAAAGGTCTGTTTATGTATAGAATTGTAATAGCTACATTGTAGCTCAGAGGTAACATTTTTGCTTTACAGCACAAGGGTCCTTGGTTCAAATCCCTGCAGGAACTTAAAGGGGTTGTCTCACTTCAAGGATTGCTTTTTATGTTAAAGATTTTGCAAAAACATATCACTTTGCAATATGTGTCCATTACCAGTGTCCTACCGATTCCTAGATATCCCCTCTTATATGGGCTGCATCAGCTCCTCAGGTTGCTATAGGTACAGACCTGTTTGATCTATCCTGATAGGCTGCCAGCACTGGTTGCTATAGCTACAGACCTGGCTTCTACTGCAGCCTAGTGGAAACCAGTAAACACGCCCCTGAATTAAAAGTGAAACCAGGAAAACAGGACTGAAGTAAGATGAAACAGTATAGTGAGACAACCCCTTTAACCTGTGGATTTTTTCTTCCTCTTTATCAATACACATAACTCATTGAGGGTACTTTTTTTTATTTATTTGCACTGCTTGACTTATTACTAACTAGTCCAAAGGACAGTAGTAGAATGACAGCACCCATGGTTTGAACACTCAGTAGCTGCCTGAGAGGAGAGGTGATGTTCGAGCATGTCTGACCAGGACTGAGGAGCTCACAGCCCTGGTCATATGCCCTGGAGATGAGCTGTAATCAATGGATCACTAAAGGAGCAGCTAAGACAAAAACAGTCCAGAATGTTTAATAATGATGAATAGTGAAAATATTTATTATTTAATTTTCAAACTTTCCACCTCAATTTTACTTTGTGGCAAAACCCCTTTAAAGAGAGAATATACCTAATAATAAAATTTACTTATTTTAACATCTAGTATAAAACTCTATCAGGAAGGAACAGCATTATGATATGATAAGTAATAGCTCCTCACAAAGAACAGAATGGTCTCAGAATACAGTGTAATCCAACCTCACAATTCCTCTCGTATAGTACAGACATGTCAGCTCTATTTAATTATGGTTGTTGTATCGTTTAATAATTCAGATGCATTCATCCTGTCACTTCCTGATTTACGGTTTTCCCATTATTAGGCATTTCTATTATTCTCAGGCATCGCTATCTGGAGTC
The DNA here is from genome assembly GCA_025379985.1 of Phyllomedusa bahiana. Taxonomy (NCBI): domain Eukaryota; kingdom Metazoa; phylum Chordata; class Amphibia; order Anura; family Hylidae; genus Phyllomedusa; species Phyllomedusa bahiana. Next base: position 60,718 of record JAODAL010011015.1, on the reverse strand, counting down.
ACTCCTTTCTTTTCTACTCAGCTGGTGTAAAAATACTTTGATTTCAGCCAATGGATCTTTCAGGGATATTCAAGCTATGTGTCGCGGCCTGCCCCGCTCCTCGGCCCGCGGGCCGCGGGCGCACCCGTGGCCGCCCCCCAGGGCGCCCACCGGGGTCAGGTGCCGCCGCTGGCCGCGGGACGAGCTAGGGGTCCGCTCCTGCTGGGGACTCACCTGACCTTAGTAAAAGCGTTTCCTAAGTGTATTCTCGCCCTACCGTGTACCAGACCTCTTGCTACGTTTCTCGACTCCGAACCTCTGCCGCCTGCCCTGACCTTCCTGCCTGTCTACGACCACGAACCATTGCCGCCTGCCCTGACCTTCTGCCTGCCCACGACTACGATTCTCGGACTACGACTCTGTACCACGCTGCACCTCGGCCGCCATCGCAAGCAAGTCACGTCAGGGGGGACGACCTGGTAGCCTCACGCCGCAGCAAGTCCATCCCGCTTTGCGGCGGGCTCTGGTGAAAACCGGGGGCTACTTAGATTCCATTCCCTGGCGTGGCTTAACTATCATCGCTTGCGGTGGTCCAGCGGATCCACTACCCCGCCGTTACAGTTAGATCCAGCCATGGATCCCGCCAAGGTGCCCCTGCCAAGTCTAGCGGATCTCACGAACATTGTTGCCCAACAGTCGCAGCAGATCGTGCAACAAGCACAGCAATTGGGTCAGTTGTCCGCCATGATGCGCCAATTGCTGGCCTCCCAGCAGCAGCAACCTGCCTCTTCGCCATCTCCTCCTGCCGTTACGCTGGCAACTGTGGGTCCGAAGCTTCGTCTTCCTCTACCTTCCAAGTTTGACGGGGACTCGAAGCTCTGCAGAGGCTTCATTACGCAGTGCTCCATGCACGTGGAGCTGATGGCCGATCAGTTTCCCACTGAAAGGGCGAAGGTGGCGTTCGTGGTGAGCCTGCTATCCGGAAAAGCCCTGGCCTGGGCGACACCTCTTTGGGACCGGAATGACCCTGTGACTGCAGACCTACAGGTTTTCCTCACTGAATTCCGCAGCGTTTTCGAGGAGCCTGCGCGAGCATCTTCCGCGGAGACAGCGCTACTAAACCTACGCCAAGGGGACTCCTCCGTAGGGGAGTATGCGGTCCAGTTCCGCACCCTAGCCTCCGAGCTGTCGTGGAACGACGCCGCTCTCTGCGCCACGTTCAAGAAGGGCCTGTCGAGCAGAGTAAAGGACGCACTTGCGGCAAGAGACCTTCCATCTTCTTTGTGCGAACTTATCCATCTGGCCACCCGCATAGACGTGCGTTTCACGGAGAGACAGCAGGAGCTCCGCCAGGAGCGTGACTCGGCACAGCCTCGCCGTCTACCTCGGTTGGCCCCCGTGTTCCAAAGGCCTCCGCTGCCTCCTACACAGTTTGCCACCGAGGAACCCATGCAGGTGGACCGGGCCCACTTGTCTGAGGAGGAACGGTCCCGCCGCCGGATGGAGAACCTTTGTCTCTACTGCGCCAGTCCGGACCATTTCCGTAGGAGTTGTCCGCAGCGTCCTCAGCGGTCGGGAAACGCTCGCACCTAGGTGGCGTAGGAGAGGCGTCCCTAGGTGCTCAGTCCTCCTCTCCACGACTGATGCTGCCAGTGGAAGTAACGACGGATGCTGGTCTATCGTTCCGGGTCTCTGCCTTCCTGGACTCCGGCTCCGCCGGGAACTTTATTCACGCCTCCCTGGTGTCACGCTATCGCTTGCCAGTAACCCGCCTGGAAAAGCCCTTGCTTATCTCATCCGTCAGTGGGGAGCTTCTCAGTGACTCCATTCTGTTCATCACCCGGCCGGTGACCCTCCGTGTAGGGGTCCTACACACGGAGAAGATCTCCTTTCATGTCCTGCCTCGCGCGTCTTCGGCGATCCTGTTGGGGCTACCCTGGCTGCAACGTCACGCCCCTACGCTTGATTGGAAGACAGGCGAAGTCCTGCGTTGGGGAACGGAGTGCCAGGATCTCTGCTTGGTGGCACCACGCCCGGTGTCCATCTCTCCTCCCCAGTCGTCCATCAAGTCTCTACAAGGTCTGCCAGCGGAGTACCAGGATTTTGAAGATGTATTCTCGGAGAAACAGGCTGAGAAGCTACCGCCCCATCGGCCGTATGATGGCACTATCGACCTCCTTCCCGGAACCAGTCCCCCTCGGGGTAGGGTCTACCCTCTGTCTGTGCCCGAGACCCAGGCCATGTCAGCCTATATTCAGGAGAATGTGTCGAAGGGTTTTATACGCAAGTCCTCCTCGTCCGCCGGGGCTGGCTTCTTCTTCTTCGTTCAGAAAAAAGACGGTTCACTTCGTCCGTGTATTGACTACAGAGGGCTAAACAAGATCACGGTGAAGATCGCTACCCTCTACCCCTGATCTCTGAGCTATTTGATCGCCTCCGTGGAGCCAAGGTCTTTACCAAATTAAACCTATGAGGAGCCTATAGCCTCATCAGAATACGCGAAGGGGATGAGTGGAAAATGGCTTTCAACACAAGGGACGGGCATTTTGAGTATCTCGTGATGCCCTTCGGGCTATGCAACGCCTGAGCCGTATTTCAGGAGTTCGTCAACGACGTGTTTCGGGATTAGCTGTACACCTGCGTCATTGTATACTTGGACGACATCCTGTTTTTTTCCCCTGACATCCAGACCCATCGGGTACAAGTACGCCAGGTCATGCGACGCCTGCGGGGCAATCGACTGTATGCCAAGCTGGAGAAGTGTCGGTTCCACCAGGCCAGCCTTCCTTTCCTTGGGTACATAGTTTCCGATCGAGGTCTGCAGATGGACCCAGCTAAACTCTCCGAGATCCAGCAGTGGCCATGACCTGTCGGTCTTCGGGCGATTCAACGCTTCTTAGGATTCATTCGCCAGCTACTACCGGCAGTTCATTCCCCACTTCACGCTGGTGGCTCCCATCGTGGCTCTCACCCGTAAGAATGTTAACCCGAGATGTTGGCCTCCGTCGGCCGAAGAAGCATTCTCCCGACTGAAGACAGCGTTCTCCTCAGCACCTATTTTGGTCCGGCCTGATCCAGAGAGACCCTTCAGCCTAGAGGTGGATGCCTCTTCCGTGGGAGCCGGGGCTGTCCTGACCCAGAAGGGTCCTAAGGCAAGACCGTCACATGCGATTTTTTTTCAAAGAACTTCTCCTCGGCAGAATGTAATTACGCCATTGGAGACCGGGAACTGTTGGCCATAAAATTGGCCCTGGAAGAGTGGCGACATCTGTTGGAGGGAGCTCGGCACCCGTTTGACGTCTTCACAGATCATAAGAATCTCCAATACCTCCAGACAGCTCAGCGTTTGAACCCTCGCCAGGCTCGGTGGTCTCTTTTTTTCTCGCGCTTTGATTTCAAGATACACTTCCGACCGGCCGAGAAAAATGTCAAGACGGACGCCCTCTCCCGTGCGTCTGACATTACCGGGGAGGAACCGGTGTCACAGCACTTCATAAGTCCTGAACGGCTGATTCATGCGGCTCCTGTGGATCTCCGTAACGTATCTCCGGGCAGAACCTACGTGCGTCCCGCGCTCAGGAGGAGGATTCTGGGTTGGGGGCATAGTTCTCTTCTGGTCGGCCACCCCGGCGTATGGAAATCCTACGTCCTCATCTCGCGACACTACTGGTGGCCAACCCTGCTCCAAGACGTCAAGGACTTCGTTCTCTCCTGCACCACATGAGCCCCAAACAAGGTCCCTCGCCACAGGCCCGCTGGTCTCTTAGTCCCTCTGCCTGTTCCAGAGTCCCGATGGACACACATAGGCATGGACTTTATCACGGACCTTCCTCCTTCTTCGGGAAACTTGGTCATCTGGGTGGTCACTGACCGATTTTCAAAGATGTCCCACTTTGTGCCACTTCCTGGTCTCCCCTCTGCTCCCCAATTGGCGGGACACTTCTTCCAGCACATCTTTCGCCTTCATGGTTTACCATTCCACATCGTCTCCGACTGAGGCGTCCAATGTGTCTCTAAGTTCTGTCATTCTCTGTGGTCCCGGTTACAAATCAAGCTGGATTTCTCTTCTGCATATCATCCCCAGACAACTGGGCAGGTGGAGAGGGTAAACCAGATCTTGAGGGAGTATCTACGGCACTTCGTGTCCGGACGTCAGGACAACTGGTCCGAATTGCTGCCTTGGGCCGAGTTCTCATATAATCATCGGGACTCCGACTCGACTGGCCGTTCTCCTTTCCTGGTGGTCTATGGCCGTCACCCGCGCCCTCCCCTCCCCCTGGCCTCCGCCTCCGAGGTTCCTGCCGTGGACAACCAGGTTCAGGATATCAGGGTCATTTGGTGAGAGACCCGACAAGCCCTACTCCAGGCTTCTGCCCGTATGAAGACCCAGGCTGACAAGAGGAGAAGACCTTCCCCAACGTTCCTCCCTGGGGATAAAGTGTGTCTCTCTTCTAAATACATACGCCTCAAGATCCCCAGCTATAAATTGGGTCCGCGGTTTCTGGGACCCTTCAGAGTACTGCGACAACTGAACCCGGTGTCCTATAAACTCTGCCTACCTCCATCTCTCCGGATTCCTAATGCATTTCACGTCTCCCTCCTAAAGCCTCTGGTCCTGAACCGGTTCTCCCAGAGGAGCGCTGCTCCGTCTCCTGTGCGAGAATCCCCTGATGTTTTTGAAGTGAAGGACATCTTAGACATGACGTGCGTCGGGGGTATGTGCTATTTTCTTGTAGATTGGAGTGGCTTCGGCCCCGGAGAGAGGTCCTGGGAACCGGAGTCCAATATCCTGAACCGAGATCTGATCCGTAAGTTCCTTCAGCCTAAAAAGAGGGGGAGACCTAAGAGGGGGGGGGGTACTGTCGCGGCCTTCCCCGCTCCTCGGCCCGCGGGCCGCGGGCGCACCGTGGCCGCCCCCCCGGGCGCCCACCGGGGTCGGGTGCCACCGCCGGCCGCGGGACGAGCCAGGGGTCCGCTCCTGCTGGGGAATCACCTGACCTTGCTCCTGTGCCATCTGAGGCGCGCGTGCCCGTTTCCTAAGGCGTGCGCACGTTCTCGGGGATTTAAAGGGCCAGCGCCCCGATAATTGGCTAATTGCCGGGCGTTTCCCCTATTTAAGGTCACGGTCCACAATCACTCCTTGCTGGATCTATGTTGCCTCGTGCCTTAGTAAAAGCGTTTCCTAAGTGTATTCTCGCCCTACCGTGTACCAGACCTCTTGCTACGTTTCTCGACTCCAAAATTCTGCCGCCTGCCCTGACCTTCCTGCCTGTCTACGACCACGAACCATTGCCGCCTGCCCTGACCTTCTGCCTGCCCACGACTACGATTCTCGGACTACGACTCTGTACCACGCTGCACCTCGGCCGCCATCGCAAGCAAGTCACGTCAGGGGGGACGACCTGGTAGCCTCACGCCGCAGCAAGTCCATCCCGCTTTGCGGCGGGCTCTGGTGAAAACCGGGGGCTACTTAGATTCCGTTCCCTGGCGTGGCTTAACTATCATCGCTTGCGGTGGTCAAGCGGATCCACTACCCCGCCGTTACACTATGGACTTAACTATTGTAATAGTAACCATAGCAGTTGTTTTGTGGTCCAGAGGTTGAGGTGGCCGAATCAGGTGCAAGAAAATTCTAACTTTTTGTAGGGAAAAGAAGTTGGGGTCTTTCTGCTATCGGCCACTACTATGTAGTTTCTCTGATATATGGTGATATTATTTATACCTTCAATTATTGTTACTCATTCTGCTGTTTCAGTTTCTTATGAGGTGGTTGGGGCCCATCTTATTTTGCTTTGGGGCCTTATGAATTCTAGTTATGCCCCTATTTTCAACTCTAGAACCATTAAAGGGGTTGTCTCACTACAATGATTGCTTTTTATGTTAAAGATCTTGCAAAAATAAGTCATTTTGCAATATGTGTCCATTAACAGTTTCCTACCTATTCCCAGATATCCCCTCTTGTATGGGCTGCATCAGCTCCTCAGGTCACTATAGCTACAGACTTGTTCGATCTCTCCTGATAGGATGCCAGCACTGGTCGCTATAGCTACAGACCTGCTTGATCTCTCCTGATAGGTTGCCAGCGCTGGTCGCTATAGCTACAGACCTGGTGTCCTCAGCAGCTATTCACTGCAAGTCAGTAGAAGTCATTAAAGTAAACACACCCCTAAATTCAAAAATGAAATTGAGTAAACAGGACTGAGGTAGGAGGAATCAATGTGGTGAGCCAACCCTTTAAGGGGTTGTCCATTCTCTTGATAAAAGCTGTCTGTTGGTCAGAGAGGAGATAGAATAGAAAAAAAATTCCAGCGCTGCTATTGCTTCTGGTGTTCCCACCAATGATGTCATGTTCATCATTCATTTGCTCCTGCAGCCATTCAAAGGTCTCTATCTGTAGGAACATCACGTGACTGCTGAGGCTTGCGGTTGGCTGCATTGTTACATGACTGATGATCATCATGTCATCAGTGGGGAGCACTGGGAACAGGTGGGGCACCGGAATAGAGCAGGTTTTAAAGGTGACTTAAATGCTGGGTTTCACCATGCTGTTTTAAAGAGCCAGAGTCAGCTTCAGGCTTACACTTCCTGATCAGGCTGTGAGTGGGTCTACAGCAGTGATTGGCATATCAGTTCTGCCGTTCCTAGCTAATCCTGTTAGTGACATGAGTGCCGGAGGTTTGTAAACAGCAGTGCGCAAGGCTACATAGCTCTAAATGGTTAAAGCTTGTCAGTAAGTTATGTAAACAAGCTTCGTCTTCAAGATAAGAAACACAGCAGGGAGTGACATCACCATCCCGACCATTGCTGTTAGAGCCTGTTAGAGCAGATAGAGGCAGCTGAGAACTAGGGAAGCTTGTGTACAAAAGCAGGGGATAAGATCTGCTCCTAACTTTGAAGAGAAGCAAAATCAGAACAGCAATGTATTTGGTAATAGTCTTTACTTATCTTTGCCTATAGGTTGAAAGCTAATCAATGTTGTTTAAAGCCAACCAAATATTAAAATGTAAAATGTAAAATATAAAAATATTAAAAATTATGTAGAAGAGAGCAGAAAGCTCTTGGTATTACCATTATGTGCAGAATACATGAGTCACATTACCATGATCACCTGCTAATGTCCAGAGTAACCGCGTGTGCAGCATCTAGAGGGGCTGAGTGATTCAATAAGACCCTGGTAGGTTGTCACAGGTATCTGGAGCCATGTTGATTGCATATCACAGCTGCTGGAGGGTGTGTGGGGATCCATAGTGTGAAAACAACGATCTCGGAATTCCAACAGATGCTCACTTGGGCAGGGTATCACTTCGAAGTCTTGGTCATGTTCTTCCAAACAATGTCGGATATTTTTAGCCATGTGACATGTTGCATTGTTTTGCTGGAAGATCCTATCTGCCTCAGGGAAGACAATTAGCATGTATGGGTGTATGTGATTTGCGAGGATGGATTCATACCAAAATTGGTTGAAAGTGTCTTGTACATGGATCAGTGGCCCAGACAATGCCACAAAAACATTCCCTAAATCATAACGCTGCCACCACCAACTTGTGTTCTTTCAGCAATGATTGCAAGGTGTTTGTTCTCTGATGTTTTCTGACATGCCAACGTTCAACTGTTTGATGAAGTAGAAAATGTGACTCATCGGAGAAGACAACCCTTTGCCATTCAATTGCCTTGGTTAGCAGAGGAGCAGTATTATCCATCTGCTTCGGAGCCCCATACGCAGGTAGTGAACTGTTTTAGGCACAAGTCTGGCAGCCCCCCAGGTCATTTTGGCAGTGTGCTGTCTTCATTGTAGTGTGTCAGTCACCCTCTTGCACCTTCGTAGCTAATATTCACCTCACAGATCAATGGCACGTGGTACTCTGTAGTTTTTACATCACTTATTCCAAAGGTGCCATTTGTCCACTCACTATACACTTTCACCACTGCAGCATGCAAAGAGTGCACAAACTGCAGAGTTTCAAAAATACCTCAACCTTTGGCCTGAAAGTCAATAATATTCCCAACCTCTTTTACCAATGACAGCAACAAGGAATATGTGTACAGACAGTCTATTGCACACTTAATATACCCACCAAACCAGCTCACCACACGTGATTTCCTTCATGAACTATGTGCCGCTGATAACGAAAGTATGAAGTGGCCATAATAACGTGACTCAGCTGTGTGGCTTCAGCCAATAGTTGCAAAGCAGAGAATAATGGGATGCCGTTTTTGGCCACTCTTGCTATGCAGCTCAATAACAGGCAGCCACTTTGTTAGCATATAAAACATCTTGAAAACAGTTGAGGCACGACTATGTAACAATATTTGATCCGGATATGTTGAATGATCCTACTAACTCCATTTTACTATTTGTGAAAATAATTCTAGTAATATTGTGTGTGGGCCGGAATGGAACAGAAAAGCAGCCATTACACACATACCCCATCAACTCTCATACAATACTGCCGCCCTTCCCACATTGCAGAGAAATAGTGGCACGCAGACTGCTTTGCTGCAGATTTTGTGCCACATTTATGAAAACGGTTTAGGTCTAAAATTCATTTTGTTGCCCATAGGTTACTATGGGCAAAAAATTGAGTTTTAGACCTAAACCGTTTTCATACATGTGTCCCTTTGTGTTACTTTGTAATAGCCCTTGCTGCCTTAGGGTATGTTCACACAGCGTATAGCTGCGCATACTGCGTGTGCCGCTATACGGCTGCTGTTTCAGAAGTACACGCTGGCCAGCCCCACTTCTTTTTCCAGGCGCTCAGTACGCACCGTGGAATATGCTGTAAAATCATAGCACTCAATGAGTGCACCTTATTCAAGTACCGATTGGCGCAATTTTTGCCGAGAGCGCCCCGTATACCCCTGTAACCATGGTAACCTGTCCCAAAAAAAAAAAGTGACGGGCCCTACACAAGTCATGGACATGTCTATGCTGTCCCTATACAAGTACCAGGGACATGTCCATGCTGCCCCTATACAAATACCATGGACATGTCTATGCTGCCCCTATACAAGTACCAGGGACAAGTCTATGCTGCCCCTATACAAGTACCATGGACATGTCTATGCTGCCCCTATACAAGTACCAGGGACATGTCTATGCTGCCCCTATACAAGTACCATGGACATGTCTATGCTGCCCCTATACAAGTACCAGGGACATGTCTATGCTGCCCCTATACAAGTACCAGGGACATTTCCATGCTGCCCCTATACAAGTACCAGGGACATGTCCATGCTGCCCCTATACAAGTACCAGGGACATGTCCATGCTGCCCCTATACAAGTACCAGGGACATGTCTATGCTGCCCCTATATAAGTACCAGGGACATGTCTATGCTGCCCCTATATAAGTACCAGGGACATGTCTATGCTGCCCCTATACAAGTACCAATATTATCAATAATATCGCCATACAGTGACTATACTATAGAGAGGTCATATACCAGGTCCACTTGTCTATACATTACCATGCAGACCACATAAGAAAATTCTGCACTCACAGGCAGAATACAGAGCAATTAACCCTCCAATGATGCTGCCCTCTAAGAACTGTATCTGTTATATCTGTTCGTCGGTATAGCTGTATGAGCACTTTCTTTTTGCAGTTGTATTTTTTAGTGGTACTATTTAAATTACCATATAATGTATTTGAAAGCCCCCCTCAAATTTTTGTGGAATGAGTTGGAAAAATGTTCGCCATGTGGTATTAAAGACATGTTCTCTTTATTTTGTAGGTCAGTGTGATTCAGGCGATACACAATTTTTATCCTTTTTTTGCTATGTTTTACTGTCTTTAAAAAATTTTTCTTTTCAATTTGCTTTGTATTACCATTTTCGGAGAACATTACCCTTTTATTTTTCTGCCGTTGGAGCTGCGTGAGTGTGCATATTTTGTAGGGTGACTTGTAGTTTTTATTGGTATTAATTTGGAGTATATGACTTTTTTTCATTTTTTATTTCATTTTTCTTGGGAGTCAGGAGTTTTATACTATATTTTTATATAACAGGAGTACAGTCATGTTAGGCCTGGAGGCCTTCCTTAGGCTTCTGGGTATCATGACAACCAAATGGCACCCCTCAATCTTATCATTGGGGGTTGGAGTGTCAGTTCTGTAACAGCTTAGATGGCGTGGTGGCTATGACTGCAGCATCTAAGTGGTTCCATACTTCCTTAATGCCTCCTTGACAGAGGTGTCATGTTAGGTTAAGAGGTGGAAGCGACATGTCTGTTGAAGAAGATACTTGTATTTCTTATAAATTACAATTCTGAAAAATCTGTTCTCTAAATGCAGCAGTGTTCCATTCTTCTGTTATTCCTTCTGGCAATGGGTAAACAAATTAACACCTCACCATTCCCCTTGGTAAAGAGAACCTGTCCAGTAGGTTATGCCCCTCTTGCTGAGGGCAGCACAAGCTAGTGACAGACCTGCTGTTTCCAGCGCTGTGTAACTTATTCTGTAAGATGCAGCAGTATTTAAAGCTCAAATCTGGTAGTTTGCACTCCCACCTGTGGCTAACCTCGCCCACTCACAGCTGATTCAACCTTTTACTTTGAATAGGTAGAAACCTGTGAATAACCAACATGTGGGCGGGTCTAATGCCTGCTCATGGACTCTTCTCTGGCAGAACAGGCTGAAAACTGCTGGATTTGAGCATTAAACGCTCTGAAACTTCTGCATCTTACAGAATAAGGGACACAGTGCTGGAAACAGCATGTCTGTCACTAGCTTGTGTTGACCTCAGCAAGGGTGGTTCCCTTTAAAGGCTTGTTTCCCTACACAGTGACAGTATCTGTCTGTGAAGGGATAAATCCTAAGAAAAGGGAATGGTAACATCCAGTTTTCAGTTCTTCTGGTTCATTGTTGTCCTTAGTGCTTCTGGTTCATTGCAATTATTGAGTAATGTCACACAACATTGCAGACAGCTCAGTGTACTACAGATATAGCTCTAGAACTAAAATCAGCCACATTTCAAAAAGTCTCTGTTTAGGCCTAGCCATATCCACAGATGGATAATAGAGAATTGTCACAACACAGTTCTAAATGTTATAGATTTATTATCTCTTTGGTGCTACATAGATTTACTACAGCAGAAATGTCAAGAAATGTGATCCTCTATATTAGTGTTTTTCGACTCCAGTCCTCAAGGTCCAACAACAGTCCGTGTTTTCAGGATCTCCCACAGAATGCACTGATGATAATTATATCACCTGTGCAATGCTGAGGAGATCCTGAAATCTTGACCTGTTGGTGGGTTTTGAGGACTGGAGTCGAGGAACACTGCTCTATATATTCAGTGACTGAACACTGACCTCTTCTCTGATTGTAGTGGTCCTCTTTTCTTTTTTTTTTTCCATACTACCCAGGTTAACATGATGACTTCTCCTGACTACAGTTTGTCACTGATGTCTTTGACACCTTGTTTTTGCTGCACATTCTTTTCTTTTTATTGATTTTCCAAATATAAGTATAGACTTTACAACATGTAACATGGAGCAAGGAACATGAAATTGAATCACATATGTGAGCATTTTGTTGTACCGAAGATATAATAAAGAATATCAGCGAAAGTTCGCCTCCTGTCTTTCGTACAAAAAATGTATGTAGACACTTACAGCATCTTCTCTTCATGCCTCCGATAGACAGGAACCAACTGCCAGCATAACTATTCTCCTTGCTAGGTGACCCCCCACTCAACCCGTGCCCTGGCCCCACAGAGGCGTCCCTTGATGTGAGTCAATCAGCACCCCGGATTTCTAATCGAGTCGGTGCGGGCCCGGATCCGAGGCGCCCCCCTTGCATACTGTTCCAAGATAGTGATCGGGTCCATATACGACATTGCCTATCCGTAACAACATAACCTAGCCTCGCCACTGGATTGTCGATTAGGCCGTCGGTCATTAAAGAGAAAGTCAAAAATAAGTAAAGAAAAAATTAACAGATAATACAAAATTTAACCTGTAACCGTGCCATACAGAAGAGGTACTGCTCCCAGGCCCGATTATTTGCCAGACATTTTTGCCGTTAATATCAACATGTACAGTGTATTTTGGGAATTAATAGGTAAGTGAAGGAGGATTATCGTAGGAGAGACTATGAAACTGGAGGAATTGGGGGAAGTAGTGCCCAAACCCTCCGCTATTGGTCTCCGGGTCTGTTTCATGAATGTTTAAGCCTTCCCAAAGTTCCCGAAAGGGGAGCTTTCAGGTACCAACTGGAATACCTGAAGGGGGATACAAGTCGAGCAATCTCCGTATCCGACATAAACCCTGACATGGAGGGTTGCCATAGTGTAAAAAATCTATCAGACTGCAACTCTTTCATACGCTCAGTTATTTATATTTCCAAAGACATGTATTTTTTGACATGTTTAATTACCATATCTAAGGGAGCTATGTCAGCGTCAATCCTGCTGCACATTCTTATCTATGCAGTCAACATCTGTCTGCTGCAGGGGCTAAATGCACTACTACAGGCCTAGCAAAGACTAAGGGCGAAATGTATGAATGAGGCTGTGCCATTTTTCTGGTGTGCTTTGAGCCAAACAAACTGTTGTAGCCCTGTTCTATAGATGTATGAACCATCATACGCCAAAACTTGAAGCAATCTACGCTAGACACAACATTTTTGAACGCACTAAAGATAAAGGGGTGTATCAGTCGTACAATGTGGCAAAAACGTGGCAATGTTTGGCATGAAACTTTTGTACAAATCCATATCATTTTCAAAGTGTCATGACAGACTACTTTTCACGTAGAACAGGATTCATGTATAAAGTGCTGTGAGACACTTTCATATCATACACTATTAAAACCAGAGGGAAAATTAATAAAAAAAATATTTAATAAAAACCAAAAAAACAATAGAGGTAGAACTGGCGAGTCAGCACCAGGTTCATACATGTCACCCTAGACATCTGGCTCACGGCCTAGAAATCCAATTAAGGGCTTGTCCCCATGGCAGGGTATTTTGGTCAGTTTTTCAGACGGTTTGCAGTTTTAGCAACCACCTGAAAACCGACATGTAACACTCCCCCATAGACTTTAACAGAAAATCTATGCAACAGTCGACACTGAATGGATTTTCCAGCGGACGCTTTTTACACTGCCGGTGTAATGAAAAACTTAGAACATGCTTATTCTTCCTTCCGGTTTTCGGGCATAATATGAACTTGTGGGTGTGAAGCGGGACGGCTTGAATCTGCAAACTGTGGACAAAAGCTGTCTCCCTGCATGTCAAAATAGACCGGTATTTGGTCTTTGCCGTGTGAACGCACCGTAATCCTCATCATCAGCATGGCTGCACTCTGGTTAGCACTGTCACAATACAGCAGTGAGGTCAGATCTGATCAAGAAGAACATCTCTATGGGGAAACCGAGTGATAATCTCTGTACAGTGCCGCGGAATGCGTCAGCGCTATAGACTTTAATACGGAAAGTAAATCATTAACCTCCTAAGTGATTTGAAATGTCAACTATTTCAATTTTTTACTCATTTGCCAATTGGTTCACATGTACAGGAAAATTCTGTGTCTGTAGCCTTCACTCTGCTTCCAGTGGCATATCACTACAACTTGCTTGCCACGCTTCATTTAATTAATATAATTTGTTAAGCCATGGTAATTTCCCTTGGGATACTGTGAGCACAAGTCCCAGCCCTGTCCTGAGTAACTAATCTCTATACAGTCTAATGCCTGCTGTGAGGAATATTGCTAATATCAACCTTAACCAGTCTGCATTTCAAAACACAACAATAGATATATCAAAGGCTGCAAAGTAAAAAAATTACACAGTTCTTAAGTTTTTTAAGAGTTCGGATATTACTCCACTATGAAGCCAGCAAAAAGATCTGATTTACTTCGAACACTTGGCAGTGGGAGAATATTTGTCATTCTGGACTCTCATAGGAATACATGCAGAAGCAATGTGGTGAAGCGAGATATTTGGTTCTATTGGAGTCTGTTTAAAATGAACACAGAAAGATATCAGGAGAACAATATAAAAATAATAGGCACCATTTATTAAAAGTGGCGTTATGCTGACAGATTTCTGTTGTAAAAAAAAGACTAAAAATGTGTAAAATGCACAAAATTATTGCATAGATCTATGACGATTTGGTGTGAGCGCTATATTTTTAAGCAACAAAACCTTAAAAGGGTTTTTTCTAATATTTTTAAAAACTCTCCCATGGCCCTGACAGGCAGGAAATTTAAAAAAAAAAAACAACCCAAAAAAATAAACATACCCACTTCAGAGCCTCCACTGCTCTGGTGTTCCTTGCCGGTCCCCTTCCCATGACTTCAAATACATCGCTCACATGATTGTGAGCCGATCAATGCCTTGGCAGTCAGCCACCTGTATCTATGGCACGTCATTGCTGGGGTCAATGATTGGCTCATGGTCAGATGAGCATTATGTGTGATGTCATCGGGGGGGACCAGTAAAAAAAACCACTAAAGCAGTGGAAAGGGCGAGGGCCATTTTCTTTCATATTGGAGGTGGAGTTTTAAACTAGGTTGGGAAGCCCCCTTAGGCCATGTTCACACGGCTTAAAATGGGACGTATTTCAGTCCGTGACTGGCGCCGTACTGCGCGAATTACGGGCTGGAATACGTCCCAGTCATTACAGTAGTCCACAGTTCTCAGAGAGAACTATGGATTACGTCTCCTCTCCCCGCTCGGGGAAAATGCCGCGGGGGGAGATAAGTGACATGTCATTTACTAGCGGCGCGTATACGCCGCTAGTAATGATAGTCTATTGCCCGGCGAGGTGCCGGCCCCCGCTCCTGCCTCGCCCCCGTCCACACGGCGTAATTGCGGGGCGTAATTACGCCCTGCAATTAAGCTGTGTGAACATAGCCTTAAAGGGATTTTACTGGGAGGTAAAATCCCCTGCACTGGCGGCTCGCAGTGGCGCCTGCGGCCGTCCTCCTCATTCAGTTGTATGGGAGCTTCCGAATATAGCGGAGTGTGTATGCTCGGCTATATTCGGGAGCTCCTATAGAAATGAATGGAGAGGACAGCCGTAAGCGCCGCCCTCCTCATTCACATACACAATCTGCTCACCAGTGCAGGAGATTTTACCTCATGTATAAAAGGGGTTGTCTCACTATAAGGATTGCTTTTTATGTTAAAGATCATACAAAAACAAGTCACTTTGCAATGTGTCCATTAACAGTGTCCTACCTATTCCTAGATATCTTGTATGGGCTGCATCAGCTCCTCAGGTTGCTATAGCTACAGACCTGTTCAATCTCTCATGATAGGCTGCCAGTACTGGTCGCTATAGCTACAGACCTGACTTCTACTGTAGCCTAGTAGAAGCCAGTAGACACGGCCCTGAATTCAAATTGAAACCAAGAAAACAGGACTGAGGTAAGATGAATCAATGTAGTGAGACAACCCCTTTAAACCCCTTTAAAGTAGCTTCATAGTACAGAGCTGTATGCAATCCATGTGGTGCTGTTTGGTGCGTCTGTAGGCAGTCATATTATGGTAATATTTACACCTACATGTATTGCTTCCCAGTAAGTATACCTGTGTAGTATGGCATCTAATGGCTGTAGACATATATGCACACACAACGCTGACGCATTTCGAGCAAAGTGCTCTTAGTCGTAGCTGTTGTGTGTATGAACAACACTGGTTTAAAAACATACATGCACCAATCATTAGAGTGAATCCTATCTCATGGTTCATGGTAAAAAACGAAGGAGTCCATAAAGATTGATAAAAATCGGACTTCAAGGGTTTATTCAAATTTTAAGTACTGTATTATGCAAGATTTATTAACGAGTATTATAATAAAAATGTAGATATGTGGATGCCCACGTATTTAAATGTTTATTATAATACTCATTAAAATACAATTTAAAATAAAATTTTAATATACCTTTGAAGTCAGGATTTTTTTAGATTTTTATGGATCCATTTGTTTTTTACCACAAGAAATATGCAAAATGCACAAATTTGGTGTGTAAATATATGTGAATTTATTATAAGAACTATATACATTGAAATCTTAAAGGGGTTTTCTCACTAGGCTGTTTCACTGACTTACAAGCAGTTTAAACTCACTATGTCTCCTTAGGCTGTGGGTGGTTCTATAGCAGTGATTAGCATGTTCAACTTCTAGCAGAGCCCTTACTCTGACCAGGAAAGGCAACCTCTTCAGTAAACAGAAGGTACAAGTGCTGAGAGGACTGAAGGACAATGGTTTATCTGTAATCTTCTTATAGTTAAAGGGATTGTATCATTTCATTAAATGGCCTTCAGAATAAGGGGACAGTGAAAACAAGCAACTTTGCAATTGAATGTCATTAGCAAAGCTGTCTTGTTTTCACAGTATTCCTTATCTTCGTTTTCTGTAAACAAATTTCCCCAGTGCTGGTCGGATAGACGGATCCCTCCTCCTTGCATGTCATTAGCTGAGGACTCTCTTTACATTCTGTTCAGCCCCCGGCTGGCCGTATTCACAGAGCTTACATTCCTGCCTCTCACTCAGAATTAGGGGCCGACAACAATTTCACTCTATACAGCTAGCTGCCTCCTCAATGACACTGCAGCTGTCTCTATAATCAGAAAACAGCAGGATTCTGCCACGGTGCCTTAATGCTCCGGCGTGTAAGGGGTTGACAAAAATTTCACTCCATACAGCTAACTGCTCCTCATTGACACTGCAGCTACTGCTACAATCAGAAAACAGCAGAATTGTGCGTCGGAGCCTTATGTAAACATGAAGGGAGACGGATCTGTGCTGTGGATGGATTCAACTGTAGCAAGCCTCCAGCTGTGAGAGATCAGTGCTGAGTTCATGGAAGGCTGTTTAGACTGAATACAAGCCTGCGGTATTTAAACAGCTCTTACAAAATAAGACTGCATAAGGAGAGGACAGTGATATGTGGAGGGGGGGGGGCTAGAGCGAGCATGAACAGTGAAGGGGGGTGATGTCATCCCCCTTCAGTTAAGAAACACCCAGAATGGGAAAAAACACCACTGGATTTCAGGAAGTGAGATCATCGAGCTTCAAGAGAACAGCCCAACTGAAAAAGCGATACATCCCCTTTAATGTTTTCTCTGGAGCTCCATCCATCTGTGGGGTGAGGTCACTCCCTGCTCACTGCTATCTTAGCTAATCAGATAACAGATGTCCGTCTGGTATGCAGGTTACCATAGAAACCTGTGTGCACTTCAGAGCCCATACAATGTCTTTTGTCTCATGACTAAAGTAAAATCTATTGACCAATATGTTTAGAAAAAGTCTTCATTTAACTGTTCCTTTATGTTGAAAGCTAATCTTTGTAGTGAAAAAAACCCTTTAAGGCCCCAGTGCTCTATATTACAGAACTGCATACTATCGATGTGACACTGGTGCCTCTGAATTATAACTATCCCATAAATCTGATGTAGGCGGTGCCGGTGCTGATGTAGGCGGTGCCGATGCTGATGTAGGTGGTGCCAGTACAGTTAATACATCAACTGATATAATTAATTTGCTGAGTGTAGAAATTGTCCAAGACAAGTTAAATAAACTTAATGTTAACAAGGCTCCAGGCCCAGGTGGCTTGTACAGGGCCGCCAGCAGAAATTTCAGGGCCCCATACAGCTGAGGCACCTGCCCACCCCCTGTAAACCCCGCCCCCAGCAACCCGATCGCCCCGCCCCCAGCAAAAAAACGGCCTCTCGGACATAAATGCGCCCATTTTACCACATAATACAGTGTACAAAAAAGAACTGTATTGTGTAGTCCAATACCAAGTGAGTCACACATATGTCTGTCTCACATATCATAGACACATGGCTAAGTAGCTCCATCCATATCCCCCTTCACCCACATACAATATCCCTTCCATATTTCCCTTGGTCACGCACATCACCACCTTCTAAAATAAACACCAGCAAGAAAGTAAGTGTACCTCCTATCACAGGGTCAATCAGGGACACATGTACGCTGGCATTATACCGGCGCCGACATAACCTACAACACCACCACATAGAGACCACATAGTGGTCAGACACCAGCTCAGGTATAACCTACAACACTGCCATATAGAGACCACATAGTGGTCAGACACCAGCTCAGGTATAACCTACAACACCGCCATATAGAGACCACATAGAGGTCAGACACCAGCTCAGGTATAACCTACACCCCCGCCATATAGAGACCACATAGAGGTCAGACACCAGCTCAGGTCACATCACATTACAGTGAATACAGCACTGATCCAATATAGAAGCAAAATAACCCCTGAAATCAGGGACTCACCGGAGACGTCTTATCTGATGAGTCGTTCTCTTCTGTTGAGTCATTCTTTTTCCCTTCTCTTCTCCATCCGTTCCACACCGCCATGATGACTTGTCCCGGCCACAACTCATCCCTGCAGAAATTACACACAAATATCTTAGAATCCTCAATTTTCCAGCATTTCTTTACCTATTCCCACCTCTGTACAAACTTCCCAGGGGTGGGAGAGCGGGTACAGGCCATAACTTAGAGGGATAGTATCCTACGGGTTTGAAAGGTGGGGAGAGGACTAACCTCCTGAAGATTATGCTACACCTATGGTCTGCTCCCCTAACAATTATATTACCAGGTAGGTAGGCAAAACCCTATGTAGGTTGGCAAATGTGCAAGGCCCCAGGTAATTAGATAGGCCCTATTTAGGTAGGTAGACACCCGCCGGATAAGTTGGTAGGCCAGCCCCAGGTAGGTTGGTGGGTACCTAGCCATGAGTCCCCTTTAGTTTGTAGGCAGTCAGGGCCCTCCTTTAGAGGTTAGGTAGAGTCAGGGCCCTCCTTTAGAGGTTAGGTAGCGTCAGGGCCCTCCTTTAGAGGTTAGGTAGCGTCAGGGCCCTCCTTTAGAGGTTAGGTAGCGTCAGGGCCCCCTTTAGAGGTTAGGTAGCGTCAGGGCCCTCCTTTAGATATAGGCAGCCTCAGGGCCCCCTTTAGATATAGGTAGCGTCAGGGCCCCCTTTAGATATAGGTAGCATCAGGGCCCCCTTTAGATATAGGTAGCCCCAGGGCCCCCTTTAGATAAGGCAGCCTCAGGGCCCTCTTTAGATATAGGCAGCCTCAGGGCCCCCTTTAGATATAAGTAGCCAGGGCCCCCTGTAGATATAGGAAGCCACGGCCCCCTTTAGATATAGGTAGCCAGGGCCCCTTTAGATATAGGTAGCCAGGGCCCCTTTAGATATAGGTAGCCAGGGCCCCCTTTAGATATAGGCAGACTCAGGGCCCCCTTTAGATATAGGCAGCCTAAGGGCCCCCTTTAGTTATAGGCAGCCTCAGGGCCCCCTTTAGATATAGGCAGCCAGGGCCCCCTTTAGATATAGGTAGCCAGGGCCCCCTTTAGATATAGGTAGCAGGGCCCCCTTTAGATATAGGTAGCCAGGGCCCCCTTTAGCTATAGGCAGCCTCAGGGCACCCTTTAGATATAGGCAGCCAGGGCCCCCTTTAGATATAGGTAACAGGGCCCCCTTTAGATATAGGCAGCCAGGGCCCCCCTTTAGATATAGGTAGCCAGGGCTCCTTTAGATATAGGCAGCCAGGGCCCCCTTTAGATATAGGCAGCGCCAGGGCCCCCTTTAGATATAGGCAGCCAGGGCACCCTTTAGATATAGGCAGCCAGGGCCCCCTTTAGATATAGGGCTATGCCAGGCGCCCCCCTTTAGATATAGGTAGCCAGGGCCCCCTTTAATATAGGTAGTTTCAGGGCCCCCTTTAGATATAGGCAGCCAGGGCCCCCTTTAGATAAGGCAGCCAGGGCCCCTTTAGATATCGGCCCAGCCCCCTTTAGATATAGGTAGCCAGGGCCCCCTTATAATGTAGGATATAGGTAGCCAGGCCCCCCTTTAGATATAGGCAGCCAGGGCCCCCTTTAGAAAAGTAACGGCCCTTTTTAAGGCCAAAAGGCCCCTTTAGATATAGGCAGCCAGGGCCCCCTTTAGATATAGGCAGCCAGGGCCCCCTTTAGATATAGGTAGCCAGGGCCCCCTTTAGATATAGGCAGCCAGGGCCCGCTTATATATATAAAAAAAACAAAAAAACCAAACCAACCACTTACCTGACTCTCGCTCCGGCTCCCGGCCGCTCCGAGCTCCCGCGGTCTCCTACTGCGGCGCTGCATAGGCGGAGCGGTGAAGTGACGTCACCGCGCCGCCTACGTCAGCAGTAGGGTCTGGCGCCCGGCAGGCTGAAGGCCTAACGCGTTAAGCCTGCCAGGGAGATCAGCGTAGTGCAGCGTTAGTGGCGCTGTGCTCCGCTGACACCGCGCAGCCCCGGGAGTTTGGGACATTAGTCCCCAACTCCCGGCCGGTCTCTGGGCGCTCGGGACGCAGGGTCCGGGCGTTTAGAGACCGGATGCGCGGCTGGGCCCCGGGGGGCGACGGCACTGCCTCCGGGGCCCCCAGCAACTCGGGGCCCACACTGTGGGCCAGGCGGAGCCTGGTTCGGCGGCTGCGCCGCCGGGCCCCGCTCTGCTGTGCCGGGCCCCATACGGGAGTACTGGTTGTACCCCCTGTATGGCGGCCCTGGGCTTATACCCAATAATTCTTAAAGAGCTCAGCTCGGTTATTTCTCTGCCCCTGTACAAGATATTTATAGATTCTCTGGTGACTGGTATAGTGCCAGGAGACTGCTGCAAGGCAAATGTGATTCCCATCTTCAAAATGGGCTCTAGGTCTTGCCCGGGAAACTATATACCAGTATGTTTAACGTCTATTGTAGGAAAAATATTAAAGGGGTTCTTAAGAGACTATATACAGGAATATGTGACTGAATATAATATTCAGTATTTGGGGGGCTCATGAGGGACTATATATAGGAATATGTGGATGAATATGATATTATAAGTCATTGCATGCATGGTTTTACTAAGGACAGAAGTTGTCAGACCAACCTGATCTGCTTTTATGAAGAGGTGAGTAGAAATCTGGATAGCGGGGCGGCTGTGGATATTGAGTTTTTAGACTTCGCAAAGGCGTTTAACACTGTCCCTCATTAGCCTCTGTTGGGTAAATTAAAGTGTAACTGGATTGAATACTGGCTGCCAGATGTTACTCTGAGAGTGAAGGTTAACTATTCCTACTCTGAGTGGTCCCCGGTTATAAGTGCTCAGTACCGGGTCCTCTTTTATTCAATGTATTTGTTAAAGGGAATGTGTCATCAAAAATGACTTAATGTTTAACTCACGTTTTTATGTTAAACACATTTTTTTAAGATTTTTGGTTATATGGTTTTTTTAATTTTCCATATCACTTTCAATATATTTTAATAATTCTTAAGTCTTGCAGTTTTCACTTTGACCATTAAGCCTAATAATAGCCTGACACTTACTGTTCTGTAAAGAAAGATTCTCAGTTGTCTGGTCATTATCAGCACAAAGAGGGTCAAAGTGAAAGGAGACACCAGTATGAATAGATAACACAGGATCCACCAGTCACAAGAGGAGATATCACAGTTCACCCTGTCACCTTCGTGCACAGTGATTTCTTCCCGGGTCACAGAGCATGACTAGAAAACTCTCCTATACAAGTCAATGGGATTGAGTCAGTCTTAAAGGGAACGTGTCATCAAAAAATGACTTATTGTTTAACTCACATTTTTATGTTAAACACATTTTGTAGGAATTTTTGGTTATGTTTTTTTTAATTTTCCATATCACTTTCAGTATTTTCTTAATAATTCTTAAGTCCTGCAGTTTTCACTTTGGCCACTAGGCCTAATAATCGTCTGGCACTTCCTGCTCTGTTTAGAGAGCTTTTCAGCAATGTGCTCATTATCAGTAACAGCAGGGTCAAGCTGAAAGGAGACACCATTGTGTACAGATAACACAGAATCCACCAGTCACAAGAGGAGATGTCACAGCTCCCCCTCCCTTCAAAGTGAAAACTATCCTATAGACGTCTATGGGACAGAAACTGTCTTACGAATCCTATGGGAATGAAGCTGCGGTAAAGTATCTCTCTGACTGCTGTTAAAGTAGTGCAAGCAAGAATGTCTTCCCCACAATCATATATAGACGGCCGAATTGAGAAATCTACAATCGGGAAATAAAAACGACTGAGAGGAAAAGCATATGGATCAGGGGCTTGATTTAATAAGTAAAAAAAAAAAAATTGGCGACATATTCCCTTTAAGTCTCCTATGTGCATGAAGCTGCTGTAAAGCATCTCTCTGACTGATGTTAAAGCAGTGCAAACAAGGCCTAGTGGCCAAAGTGGAAACTGCAAGACTTAAGAATTATTTAAAAATATTGAAAGTGATATGAAAAATAAAAAAAAACAAACCAAAAATTCCTAATATAAGTGTTTAACATAAAAACGTGAATTAAACAATGAGTTATTTTTGATGACACATTCCCTTTAATGCTACAGGGAAGGGAAAAATTAGGCTAGGCTCATAGTCAAATAGAGCACAGGTGAGGGCAGGCGTAGTTCTTTTGTAGTTTAAAGCGTAGCGGAAAGCCAAGGCAGGCAGCAGGTAAACTGAGTATTCAGAAATCAAGCAGGAGTCTGGAAACCAGGAATCAATGAAGAACAAACAAACCAACGTTCCGGAAGAATAACACTAAAGATCTGGCACAGAGAAATGGCAGGTGCACATTTAAGCACTGACAAGGGGAGCGTAATAGGCAGAAGCTGAGAGGTATTGTGCACTGGCCCTTTAAGGCTAAACAGGCAAATGCAAATCTATCCAGACAACTGCACAGAGCGTGATGGGCGCTGAAACGACTGCAGCTGAAAAGCTCTCAGTTACCCAGAGTGGTTCAGTGGCAGACAGCCACATCAATAGTCGCGGACCGGAACGGCATGGCGGTTGATGACAGCGTGTCATGAGAGAAACATCAGAGAATAAACATCCAGCAACCATTGCTGGAGGAACACAAGCTAATGGTGGCAGCATTATGGTCTGTGGAACCATTTTGCGGCATTCTCTGGGCCACTCATCAATGTGGAAGGTACTCTCCACCAATTTGAGTGTAAATCCATCCTGGCAGATTTTGTACACCCATAAATGCTGATTGTCTTCCCTGGGGCAAATGGGATTTTCTAGCAAGACAATGCAACGTTTCAAACAAGTAGAAATGCCCAACATTGGTTGAAAGAGCATGATCAACACTTCCAGGTACTGCCATGGCCCCCTAATTCCCCAGCCTTGAACCCAATTGAACATTTGTGGGGCTACTTTGATCTTCATGTTTGCTTTTTGGATCTCCTTTCACACACCTTCCAGCAGTTGTGGGATGCAGTCAGTGTGGCTCTATATACCTGTAACAACCTACCACGACCTTATTGAGTCCCACTCAGCCGTCTAGATGAGGTCCATGCTGCACATGGTGGTTACTCTGGATATTAGCTGGTGGCTAACGTGGCAGTAGTGTTTTCATTTAAACCTCTGCTCATTCTGGGTTTGGAAGTCCAGTGAGCAGTCCTACCCGATGACTGACAGCTTTATCTATTTTCAGAAGTTGTGATGCTTATAACTTTCTAATTATGTCAAACTTGTAGCGATGAATATAGTTTATAATTTTTGATATGTGTTACAAATCGCCAGCAGATTCTCGTTTAGGGAAAGGTTGTCTAAATGAGACAACCCCATTCTAACAATGGTTTAGTTGTAGGAATATCAGCATTTTCTTTGTTCTTGTTTTTTTCCATTTTTCTAAAATGAGAGACGTGCCCTAGCATCTCATCAAGAACTTTGGCTGCTATTCTTACTACTGATTTGCCAGTATATGGCAATTTTTTCTTTTTGAGTATTAATTCTAAAAAAAAAAAAATTAAAAAAGACTACATAAGAAATGATTATTTTCCACTTAATGCAGACTCAGTAGTGTTGGGCTATGATAAGCATTTCTTTTTGAGAATGGAATTTATTTGCATACATATTGCATTTACTTACTTTGGTATTTTCAGGTGACGGCTATCCTTAGGGTAAGTCATCAATTTATAATTAATACTGACATTCAAAAATCATCAAAATGAAGGGGCAGCGGCACTCATTGTAGCATTGCTGACTCTTCACGGCTGTATATGGAACAGTGATATCCATATAAATGTAACTGCCTTGCACTTCAGCTCAGTCCTGCTCAATTAGCCATAGACCCAACAATGAGACCTATCTATAAAAAAATACAAAGGACAATGGTTGACAATTATTGTTTATATTTTATGTGACTAAAATCGATCAATTCCAGCCTAAGGGTGCTTTCACGCAGCGCAGTTTTGTTGCAGTTTTAACTGGGCTCCCATTAAACTGCCTTTATTACCAGCAAGCTTCTTTCAGTTGTCTTAATTGTTTGGAAAGGTGTTTCAAGTAAGTAATCAAATACTGTGTTTGAAGTCTTGTGGATTATACACACACTGATTGATTACTCACTTTCCAAATAGTTTAGATAAGTGAAAAAAAGCTTGCTGGTAATTAAGCCACATAATTGGAGCGCAGTTAAAACTGCACCAAAACTGCGCTGTGTGAAAGCACCCTAAGAAAATATTTATCATCCGTCACAACTGGGATAGCTCTTCTTTCACTTTTTTCTTGGTTGTGATTCATATCTTAACTATAAAATTATAATGCTTAAAGGGGTTTTATCATTTCATTAAATGGTCTTCAGAATAAGGCCATGTTCACACGGCTTAAAATGGGCCGTATTTTCGGTCCGTAATTACGCGCCGAAGTGCGCCAAAATTACGGCCGAAAACGGCCCATCATTACGGTAATTCACAGTTCTCAAGAGAACTATGGGTTACGTCTCCTCTCGCCGCCGGCGAAACGCCGGCGGGGAGATAATTCACCTGTCACTTTCTAGCGGCGTAAAACGCGCCGCTAGCATGATAGTCAATGGCCGGCGAAGTGCCGCCCCCTGCTTTCTCCCCCGCTCCCGCCCCGCCCCCGTCCACACGGCGTAATTGCGGGACGAAATTACGTCCCGCAATTAAGCCGTGTGAACATAGCCTAAGGCGACAGTGAAAACAAGCAACTTTGCAATTGTATGTCATTAGCAAAGCTGTCTTGTATTCACAGTATTCCTTATCTTGTGTTTTTGTTTACACTGATACCCAAAGTCCCGGGTCGGATCCCTCCGGATCCCTCCTCCTTGCATTTCACTAGCTGAGAGCTCATTTACATTCGTAACAGCCCCCGGTCGAATTCACGGAGCTGTGTCTCACCTCAAGAAAGGGACCGTCACATTTTCACTTTATACAGGCAGAAGAAACAAAATTACACTGAAGGGCTTACACAATCAGGACATAGCACAATTTGTGTCGATCCCTGCCTGACTGAGTTAGGGGCCGTAGCATTTTCTCTCTCCACACCCAGCAGAAACAGACTGCAACAGATTCTCCCAATGAGAAAACATAAACAGTTTTGTCCCGTGCCTAACTCTCCTGCATAGAAGCGAGATCTGTGCCATTCATAGAGCATCTCCAGCTGTGAGAGGAGAAGAGTTCAGTTGCTCAGTCTAGATTGAATGCAGCCTGTGGTATGTATACAGCTCTTATAAAATAAGACTGCATAGGGAAATACACAGTGACATGTGGACTCAGAGAGGCGGGGGTGGGGGGTCTCGGGAGCCAGCATGCACAGTGAAGGGGGGATGATGTCACCCAGCTGGGAGGGGAAGAAACGCCCCTGCGTTTCCAGAGTTGAGAAGCTGAGAGCAGTGTGAATCAGCCGAACTAAGGAAGCGATACATCCCCTTTAATGCTTTGGATGCAATATGACTGATCCTGCTGCCATCCCTTATTTTTGCTAGCCTACTAAGTGCAAGGGATTGTTTGTAGTCTGTGACCATGGACACACATACACTCACCGGCCACTTTATTAGGTACACCATGCAAAGAAAACGGTTGGACCCCCTTTTGCCTTCAGAACTCCTCAATTCTTTCGTGGCATAGATTCCACAAGGTGTTGCAACGATGCCCCAATTTGGTACCAAGGGGCCCAAAGAGTGCCAAGAAAATATTCCCCACACCATGACACCACCACCCCCCAGCCTGAACCGTTGATACAAGGCAGGATGGATCCATGCTTTCATGTTGTTGACGCCAAATTCTGACCCTACCATCCGAATGTCGCAGCAGAAATCGAGACTCATCAGACCAGGCAACGTTTTTCCAATTTTCTACTGTCCAATTTCGATGAGCTTGGGCAAATTGGAGCCTCAGTTTCCTGTTCTTAGCTGAAAGGAGTGACACCCGGTGTGGTCCCCCTCTGCTGCTGTAAGCCCATCTGCCCAAAGTTCGCCGTACTGTGCGTTCAGAGATGCTCTTCTGCCTACCTTGGTTGTAACGGGTGCTATTTGAGTCACCGTTCCCTTTTCTATCAGCTCAAACCCATCTGCCCATCTCCTTTGACCTCTGGCATCAACAAGGCATTTCCGCCCACAGGACTGCCGCTCACTGGATGTTTTTTCTTTTTCGGACCATTCTCTGTAAACCCTAGAGATGGTTGTGCGTGAAAATTCCAGGAGATCAGCAGTTTCTGAAATACTCAGACCAGCTCTTCTGGCACCAACAACCATGCCACGTTCAAAGGCACTCAAATCACCTTTCTTCCCCATACTGATGCCGGTTTGAACTGCAAGGAGATTGTCTTGACCATGTCCTACATGCCTAAATGCACTGAGTTGCCGCCATGTGATTGGCTGATTAGAAATTAAGTGTTAACGAGCAGTTGGACAGGTGTACCTAATAAAGTGGCCGGTGAGTGTAGATCTGTACAGAAGCTGTTGAGGATGGCAAAGTTGCTTCATGCTTCCAAGTTGCACCGTCCCTTTAATAAACATCTCAACCTTTAGGATGGTGTCACACACAAGGCCACATGTATGAAGACTGTCTAAGTGTATGTTCAGACAGCATATCTTCGGTCCATACTTTGGTGCGTAATTGCGCTTCAATACACCCGAAGAACAGGCTGAGAATACGGTAATTCATAGTTCTCATTAGCTAGGATTACCTGTTCTTTCCCCCAGTGCACGATACGCGCCCGGGGAAAGAACGGACATGTCAATGCTGGGGAGAATGACAGTCAGTGAGAACACTTCAGAAGGACGCACTGGCCAGCGCGTCTCTCTGAAGCTGCGGGTGTATAGCGGCGCGCACAGTACATGCTGCTCTACGCCCTGTATAAACCATGTGACCACATCCTAATACTTTCTTTGTTGCCTATAGCAATCAATCAGATCTCCCCTTTCATTTCAAATACTGCTCTGAAAAAAATGAAAGGAGAGCTCTGATTGGTAGTTATGGGCAACAAAAAATGTCTTCCAACTAAACAATTTTCATACGTGTCCCACAGTGTTTATGACATTTTTTTGCACTGTTTTTAATGGCGCGTTTCATGCAGCCAGATGTTACTTTATAGTTTTATTGCATTATTAAACGCACCCCATGCA
Organism: Phyllomedusa bahiana; assembly: GCA_025379985.1. Taxonomy (NCBI): domain Eukaryota; kingdom Metazoa; phylum Chordata; class Amphibia; order Anura; family Hylidae; genus Phyllomedusa; species Phyllomedusa bahiana. The sequence goes on along the minus strand of JAODAL010011015.1, from coordinate 33,340 downwards.
AAATGGATTTTTATGCACAAACAGGGAGAAACCTGTCAAATAAGTTGAGCTGGGTCGGGAGAAGCTGCACATCAGACTCCTCTTCTTATGCCAAATATACTTCTCCCCATGTCTGGCTTTATCTCCCACTTTATTTTTTCTGAAATGTTGTAGCGTTTCAAGGTGAAACACAGTTTGTGACCTTAAACAAAGTTCGTCCACATGCTATGGAAATTCGCAGCATGGAAATTGGTCTGTAGTGTGGATTTTCTCCTTTGGCTTCAATAAGCAGGTAAATATCTGCAATGAAATGTGGATTTTACTAAAGATTACTTACAGTTATATGTAAAATAATAGCAGTGTGTTTCAAAAGCTCAGTCCTCATTATAGCATTTTTTTCCATATACACAAAGGTACTGGAAGGTCTGCACATTCGAATCCAAATGAAAACATGATTGAAATATCAAACTATAAACTGTAAATGAAGAAATGTAATAATAGGTTGTTCAAAAAAATAGTAGCATGAGCAAATTCATTATACAACTGATTTAGCTTTTCTGTAAATCACTGAACTAATATTTAGCTGTGTAACCTTTATTTCTGAGAACTGCTTTACGTCTTTGTGGCATGGAGGCAACGAGCGTCTGACACCTGTATTGCATGTATAAAACATGTATTGCAGCCCCAGCAGACTGGACTACATTCCACAGTTCATTTGCATTTTTAGGTTTTGCATCAAAAAACTGCATTTTTGCTGTCACACCGCAAATTCTCAATCGGACTCAGCTCTGGGGATTGGGCTGGCCACTACATCAATCTTGTTGGTATGGAACCAGGATTTTGCCTGCCTGCTGGTGAGTTTGTTGTCATGTCATTGCCCTTTCTGGACCCGTCCTGTGCTGATAACTACCGACCAGTCTCTAACCTGCCCTTCATCTCTAAACTCCTGGAACGCTTGGTCTACTCTCGCCTAATCCGCTATCTCTCTGCTAACTCTCTTCTTGACCCGCTGCAATCAGGTTTCCGCACCCTACACTCCACGGAAACTGCCTTAGTTAAACTCTCAAATGACCTCCTAACACAAAATCTCAGGGAAAACTACTCATTGTTGCTTCCTTGATCTCTCTTCAGCATTTGACACTGTGGATCACCAACTTCTCCTCAGCATGCTCAGCACCATTGGCCTCCAGGACACCGGGTTCTCGCTTGGTTCTCGTCCTACCTCTCTGACCGCTCCTTCAGGGTCTCGTTTTTCGGGTTTTCCACCTCCTCTCCTCTTCCTCTTCTGTTGGGGTTCCTCAGGGATCATTTTCTGGGTCCTCTTCTCTTTTCATTGTACCACACCCCCATTGGACAAACCATCAGTAGATTTGGCTTCCAGTACCATCTCTATGCGGATGACACCCAATTATACACCTCCTCCCGTGACATCACACTCCAGCCTTGCTACAAAACACCAGTGACTGTCTGGCCGCTGTCTCTGACATCATGTCCCTCTCCCCATCTAAACTAAACCTCACAAAAGACTGAACTTCTTGTCTTCCGCCATCACTAACCAACCCCCCCCCCCCCCTGCTAATTCGTTTCTGTTTGGTACCACCATTTCTCCTAGGCAGCGGGCCCGCTGTCTAGGGGTTTTTATTGGATTCGGGATCTGACCTTCTCCCCATATATCCAATCCCTTGTCCGCTCCTTCACCTCACCTCAAGAATATCTCCAAAATCCGTCCATTTCTCACTGTGGAAACGACTCAAACCTCTCATTACTGCTCTTTTTCTTTCTCGTCTGACTACTGCAACTCCCTGCTTATCGGTCTCCCTCTCTGCAAACTCTCCCCTCTCCAATCTGTCCAGAATGCAGCACCAGGGTTGTCTTTCTCTCCAGCCGCTATACTATGCCTCTACCCTGTGTCAGTCACTGCACTGGTTTCCCATCCAGTACAGGATAAAGTATAAAAATCACACTCTCCCCCATAAAGCTCTCCAAAGCGCTGCTCCTCCCTACATCTCCTCCCTATCCCCATCTACCCGCCCTACCCGTGCTCTCCGCTCTGCTTTATGATATCAGACTACATTCCTCAATCATCCGAACCTCCCATGCCCCCTACAAGATTTCACAACTGCGGCACCAATTCCCCTGGAATAAAGGCTACCCGGGCGATCAGCACCCTTCCAAACCCTCACAGTTTTAAGAGGGCCCTGAAAATACATCTTCTCGGTCTGGCCCCCAGGATCCCCAACTGCAATCACACACATCTGTCACTCCCTGCACTTGGGCACTCACAGGCACTTTTCTTTTATATAGAGTTACAGTCTGGGTGGCAGGTTTTATCCATTTTTCATTAAACCACCCCCTATTTATGAAACATGGCTGGACCATTGTAAACTTGGCACTTCTTACCGTATGTTTCACCCAACAAACCCCAATAGATTGTAAGCTCTCACGAGCAGGCCCTCACACCTTGTGTCTCATTTGGAAGGACTGTTACTGTGTAATGTCTGTACGTTTACCCTTGAATTTGTAAAGTGCTGCGGAATATGTTGGCACTATAGAAATAAAGATTATTATTAAATTATTATTTACATTCATTGTACTGTTGAAACACCCATGTTGTCAGTATGCATTTACCTGCTCAGCTTCCAGCATCCCTGCATCTTATGGTTTGGGTCCACACCCAGAGAGACAGGCTGCTGGAGATCCTTTGATTGACAGGTCTCCAGCTACTCTGGATGGAGGGCCTGTCACACGAGCCAATAGGAGGGCCCGGAGACTGCTCCAATCAGCTACGGGGGCGGTGTCCAGGTACTCCATTTAAACCTGCTGAGATCTCCAGGCTTTGTCTGTGATATTTCCTGGCTGTGTTAATACCTGCCATTTGCAAGTTTGCTGCTCCTGACCTCGGCTTGTTTCCTGACTTCATCTTTCTTTCTGATTTGGTACCTTGCTTCCGACCGTGTTCTGACCCTTTGGCGCATTTTCTATTTTTTTTTCTTGGTTTCTGATTTGTGTCCTGACGCACCCATTCTGTTGCTGACCCGGACTGTTCGACATTTCTTCCATCTGACGACCCCAGCACTTAGTAGTGTAGGGAATGTCTCCCAGTTGGGATCTGCCATTTAGGGCAGCTTGTCAAGTAAGCAGGGACAGTGGGATGGGTTCCAGTTAAGGCTCACTGCACCTCCCTTGATGTGACACATGTTTTCTTCAACATAAGGCAACCTGATCTCTTCCAGTATTTTTATATATTCAAACTGGTCCACGATGCCTGCTATGTGATAAGTGGGCCCAACTCCAGAGCATGAGAAACATCCCAAACCATTAGGCTTGCACCACCATATTTAAGAGTCTTCACAGTGTACTGTGGCGTGAATTAAATGTTTATGGGTCGTCTGACAAACTGTCTGTGGCCTTTAGACCCAATAAGCACAATCTTGTTCTTATGTATCCATAGAATGTTACGCCGCTTCTCTTTAGAACAGTCAATGTGTTGTTTGGCAACATTGTGACCTGTGCAGTACTCACAGCTAATTAAAGATCTAACTTGATCTCCCTGGAGTTCATCATTAGATGTTTCTTTGTGTCACGGTTCACACCGTGGTCCGTGCCTTGGACCGTCAGCATGTCCATGCCTGCCTTGTCTCCGTTGAGGCTCACTATGCAGGGATCCCGGTGGCCTGTATCCTCACTCCTGCTTTCTGGGGTCCTGTACGTGCGCTGCGTCTCCTAAGGCACGCGCGGCAGCTTTCTGCCCTTTATTGGTCCGTGTCTCTGTTGCCTTCCTCTTGACCTGTGACCCCTGGGTATAAGAGGAACTTCCTGTCCTTGCTTCTGGGTCAGTCAATTGTTTGTCCTCATGCTGAATGTTTGTCCATCTAGCCCTGCCACTTCACAGGTTTTGCTATTTTTGGACTTAACCCCTTTAAAATCCTGTTTTCTGTTCCTGTAGTCCATCAGAGCTCCTGACCACCTGTCTGTCGTCTTCTGCTGTCCCTGCACCTGTCCAGTACCTGCTCTATCCTGCCATTGCACCTGTCCAGTACCTGCTGTATCCTGCCGTTGCACCTGTTCAGTACCTGCTGTATCCTGCCGTTGCACCTGTCCAGTACCTGCTATATCCTGCCGTTGCACCTGTTCACTTACCTGCTGTATCCTGCCATTATACCTGTCTAGTTACTTGCTGTATCCTGCCGTTGTACCTGTCCAGTACCTGCTGTATTTCTACCGTTGGATGTGTCCTGTTTCCTGCCGTTCCTGCAGAATCCTGCTTATGCATACGTTTACCTGCTGTTACCTGTCGCTGCACCTGCCTGCCACCACCTGGGACAGAAGGCTTCCTACAGCTATGTTCCTGCTATTATCGCTCCCAGGGTTTAGTATTCCTGTCCTGCACCTCGGCTGTCACCGCGGGTAGCCACGTCAGGGGTAGCGATCTGGGGGTTCCCCGCAGCAAAGACTGTCCGGCCTTGCGGCGGGCTCCGGTGAAGACCGGGGGCCCCATAGACCCCTCCATGGCGTGGTCCTCCATGTTTACGTCTCGCCCACGGTGATCACAGTGGATCCACACACCCATTTACCAACGATCAGTGTATACTGTTACAGTCAGATCGTGACAGAATGGACTGACCCTGATTCCCGCCGTGGTGACCCTGCTTACGTGTCTGCTCTTACCTGCTGTTATGCCTGTCTGATACCTTACCGCTGGCTCATGGTTCACCCAGAGTGTCTGTCCCTGTCTGTGCCGCTGGCTCATGGTTTGCCCAGAGTGTCAGTACCCGTCTGTGCCCACTGGCTCATGGTTCGCCCAGAGTGTCAGTACCCGTCTGTGCCCACTGGCTCATGGTTCACCCAGAGTGTCAGTACCCGTGCCCGCTGGCTCATGGTTCACCCAGAGTGACAGTACCCGTCTGTGCCCACTGGCTCATGGTTCGCCCAGAGTGTCAGTACCCGTCTGTGCCCACTGGCTCATGGTTCGCCCAGAGTGTCTGTCCCTGTCTGTGCCGCTGGCTCATGGTTCGTCCAGAGTGTCAGTACCCATGCCCGCTGGCTCATGGTTCACCCAGAGTGTCAGTACCCGTGCCCACTGGCTCATGGCCCCACCCATAGCGTCTGTACCCGCCCAGCTCATGGTCCCACCCAGAGCGTTTGTACCCACCTAGCTCATGGTCCCGCCCAGAGCGTCTGTACCCGCCTAGCTCATGGTCCCGCCTACCTCATGGTCCTGCCCAGAGCGTCTGTACCCGCCTAGCTCATAGTCCTGCCCAGAGCGTCTGTACCCACCTAGCTCATAGTCCTGCCCAGAGTGTCTGTACCTGCCTAGCTCATGGTCCCGCCTACCTCATGGTCCCGCCCAGAGCGTCTGTAGCCGCCTAGCTCATGGTCCCGCCCAGAGCGTCTGTAACCACCTACCTCATGGGCCCGCCCAGAGCGTCTGTACCCACCTAGCTCATGGTCCCACCCAGAGCGTGGTGTGTACCCACCTAGCTCATGGTCCCGCCCAGAGCGTCTGTACCCACCTAGCTCATGGTCCCGCCCAGAGCGTGTGTACCCACCTAGCTCATGGTCCCGCCCAGAGCGTCTGTACCCGCCTAGCTCATGGTCCCGCCTACCCATGGTCCCCCCAGAGCGTCTGAAACCCCCTAGCTCATGGTCCCGCCCAGAGAGTCTGTACCCACCTATCTCATGGTCCCGCCCAGAGCGTCTGTACCCACCTAGCTCATGGTCCCACCCAGAGCGTGGTGTTACCCACCTAGCTCAGGTCCCACCCAGACGTCTGTACCCACCTAGCTCATGGTCCCCCCAGACGGTGTACCCACCTAGCTCATGGTCCCGCCCAAGCGTCCTGTACCCACCTACTCAGGGTCCCGCCCAGAGCGTGGGTACCCCACCTAGCTCATGGTCCCGCCCAGAGACTGTACCCACCTAGCTCAATGGTCCCGCCCAGAGCGTCTGAAACCCACCTAGCTCATGGCCCCAGCCCAGAGCGTGGTACCCACCTAGCTCATGTTCCTGCCCAGAGCGTGTGTACCCCCTAGCTCAGGGTCCCCACCCAACGGTGTACCATCCTACTCAGGGTCCTGCCCAGAGCGTCTGAAACCCACCTAGCTCATGGTCCCGCCCAGAGCGTGTGTACCCACCTAGCTCATGGTCCCGCCCAGAGCGTCTGTACCCGCCTAGCTCAGGGTCCTTTTGCCTACCTCATGGTCCCGCCCAGAGCGTCTGTACCCCCTAGCCATTGGTCCCGCCCAAGCGTCTGTAACCACCTATCTCATGGTCCCGCCCAGAGCGTCTGTACCCACCTAGCTCATGGTCCCACCCAGAGCGTGGTTTGAACCCACCAACCTGATGCACCCGCCCCGTGCGTCAGTACCCAACGAGCTCATGGTCCCGCCCCGAGCGTGAGTAACCACCGAGCTCATGGTCCCGCCCAGAGCGTCTGTACCCACCTAGCTCATGGTCCCGCCCAGAGCGTGTGTACCCACCTAGCTCATGGTCCCGCCCAGAGAGTCTGTACCTGCCTAACTCATGGTCCCGCCCAGAGCGTCTGTACCTGCCTAGCTCATGGTCCTGCAGAGAGCGTGCGTACCCGCCTAGCTCATGGTCCCGCCCAGAGCGTCTGTACCCACCTAGCTCATGGTCCCGCCCAGAGCGTGTGTACCAGCCTAGCTCATGGTCCTGCCCAGAGCGTGTGTACCCGCCTAGCTCATGGTCCCACCCAGAGCGTGTGTACCAGCCTAGCTCATGGTCCTGCCCAGAGCGTCTGTACTCACCTAGCTCATGATCCCGCCCAGAGCGTGTGTACCTACCTAGCTCATGGTCCCTCCCGGTGCGTGTGTACCCGCCGAGCTCATGGTCCCACCCAGAGCGTGGGTACCCGCGTAGCTCGTGGTCTCCGCTTATCTCCGCTGAGGCTCCCTGTGCAGGGATCCTGGCGGCCTGTATGCTCACTCCTGCATTCTGGGGTCCTGTACGTGCGCTGCTTCTCCTAGGGCGCGCACGGCAGCTTCCTGCCCTTTATTGGGTCCGTGTCTCTGCTGCCTTCCTCTTGAGCTGTGACCCCTGGGTATAAGAGGAACTTCATGTCCTTGCTTCTGGGTCAGTCCATTGTTGTGCCTCATGCTGAGTGTTTGTCCATCTGAGCTCCTGCCAGCTACTCAGGTCTGCTATTCTGGACTTAACCCCTGAGATGCCTGTTTCTGTTCCTGTGGTCCATCAGAGCTCCTGACCACCTGTCTGTCGTCTTCTGCTATCCCTGCACCTGTCCAGTACCTGCTGTATCCTGCCATTACACCTGTTCAGTTACCTGCTGTATCCTGCCGTTGTACCTGCTGTAATTCTGCCGTTGGATGTGTCCTGTTCCTACTGAATCCTGCTTATGTATATGTTTACCTGCTGTTACCTGTCGCTGCACCTGCCTGCCACCACCTGGGACGGAAGGCTTCCTACAGTTATGTCCCTGCTACTATCGCTCCCAGGGTTTGGTGTTCCTGTCCTGCACCTCGGCTGTCACAGCGGGTAGAGACGTCAGGGGTTGCAACCAGGGGGTTCCCCGCAGCAAAGACCGTCCGGCCTTGCGGCGGGCTCCGGTGAAGACCGGGGGCCCCTTAGACTCCGCTCCCTGACATGGTCCTCCATCTTTACCATCTCGCCTGTGGTGATCACAGAGGATCCACACCCATTTACCAACGGTCGGCGTGTCAGTGCCTACTGACACCATAGGACCGTTACACAAACAACTAGTATCTACTACTATCTGGTCAATGTATGGCGGTGGTATATGTCTGAAGAGCTTGTGTACACTGGTTATCTACCACTATATGGTTACTGTATGGAATTAATATATGGCTGTAGCGCGCCTGTGTTCAATTGAACAGGGTCTGGCAGTATATTTGATCCTTAAGCAGCATTATTATTGGGTCTTGGTATTGTTGGAGTTTTTTTTTTTTTTTTAGTAACAATCATTCCTATGATACATTTGTTCCATGTATAGGTGTATTATTTGGTGACTGTTATTCATGAGGTATTACAAAAAATGGGAAAACGTATTGACTCGAGTAGAGGCCTAGGGTATGAAATGCGGCAAGTAAGTAAGTGATGCCCCTTCATTAACCAGGACAGACAGCCATGGCAAAGAGCAGCAATCAGAGGACTTATTGCCACGATATATGACATTATTGTCCCCAGTAATTAGAAATATTACTCACAGCTCAGCTACATGCACATTCCAAACACACACACACAGCTCAGCTACATACATATTACACACATAAGGCTCTGCTACATGTACATTACACACAGCTCAGCTACATGCACATTACACACACACAGCTCAGATACATGCACATTACACACCGCTCTGCTGCAGGCACATACAACACCCACATACACAGCTCTGCTTCAGCTCATTCAGAAGTGATTACAACCAGTACAGCAGAATTATGCCTACACTGAGCAGCATCACATGACTCCCCCCCCTCCGTGTTACATCAACTAAGCTCCTGGAAGCACACAGCAGTCACATGACTCAACCCCTCCATGTGACATCATCACAGTTCCTGGAGGCACACAGCAGTCACATGACTCCCCCCCCTTTCCCTTGACATCATCACAGGTCCTGGAACACACGCAGTAATATGACTCCCCCCTCCATGTGACATCATCACAGATCCTGGAAGCACACAGCAGTCACATGACTCCCCACCCTCCATGTGACATCATCACAGATTAGGAAGCACACAGCATCACATGACTCCTCCCCTCCGTGTGACATCATCACAAGTCCTGGAAGCTTACAGCAGTCACATGACGCCCCCTCCATATGACATCATCACAAGTCCTGGAAGCACACAGCAGTGACATGACTCCCCCCCCTCCATGTGACATCATCCCCAGATCCTGGAAGCACACAGCATCACATGACTCCCCCCTCCATGTGACATCATCACAGATCCTGGGGAAACACACAGCATCCAGGCCGGGACGACGGGGGGGCAGAGGTAGCGATCGCCAGGGCGCCTACCTCTGCCTGTCTCTAAGGGCACAGGGAAGGGCCCCGAACCTCGCCGGGCTCCAGGCCGCTGCCATGGGCCTGGAGCTCCGGCGGTCTCTTTAGCTGTATGTGCGTCCGCTGGATGGACATACAGCTGCGGGCTTCTGTGAAGCCGAGAGCGAGCGCTCCCTGCTCCTCAGACAGTCCGGCTCCGACACAGCGGGGGCCACCGGGTCCTCACTGCGCTGAGGACCCGCCGTGGCCCCGTGCTGCTCCGCTGGGCAGCGTCGCGATGAAGTGATGTCATCGCGACGCTGCCTCTCCTCAGATGCACAGCCCGTCATAGGCTGTGCGCCCGAGAAGCTGCCGGAGGAGCGTCCCCATGCTGGCGACGCATGATGACGTTGCCAGTTTCCCGCAGAAGAGGAGCGCGTGGGCGGGAAGCAGGTAAGGTGAGTATAAATGTTGTTATTTTTAACTGCCTCAGTGCCCCTATATACCTGCCTGCCTGCCTCAGTGCCCCTATATACCTGCCTGCCTGCCTCAGTGCCCCTATATACCTGCCTGCCTGCCTCAGTGCCCCTATATACCTGCCTGCCTCAGTGCCCCTATATACCTGCCTGCCTGCCTCAGTGCCCCTATATACCTGCCTGCCTGCCTCAGTGCCCCTATATACCTGCCTGACTCAGTGCCCCTATATACCTGCCTGCCTCAGTGGCCCTATATGTGCTTGCCCTCTCAGTGCCCCTATATACCTGCCTGCCTCAGTGCCCCTATATACCTGCCTGCCTCAGTGCCCCTATATACCTGTCTGGCTGCCTCAGTGCCCCTATATACCTGTCTGCCTGCCTCAGTGCCCCTATATACCTGCCTGCCTGCCTGCCTCAGTGCCCCTATATACCTGTCTGCCTGCCTCAGTGCCCCTATATACCTGCCTGCCTCAGTGCCCCTATATACCTGCCTGCCTCAGTGCCCCTATATACCTGCCTGCCTCAGTGCCCCTATATGCCTGCCTGCCTCAGTGCCCCCTATATGCCTGCCTGCCTCAGTGCCCCCTATATACCTGCCTGCCTCAGTGCCCCCTATATGCCTGCCTGCCTCAGTGCCCCCTATATACCTGCCTGCCTCAGTGCCCCCTATATACCTGCCTGCCTCAGTGCCCCTATATACCTGCCTGCCTCAGTGCCCCCTATATACCTGCCTGCCTCAGTGCCCCTATATTTCTGCCTGACTGCCCCTATATGCCTGCCTCAGTGCCCCTATATACTTGCCTGACTGCCCCTAAATGCCTCTTTGTGTGTCCCTATATTTATATATCTGCTTGTCTAAGGGTACAATATCTATATACCTGCATGACTGAGAGGGCATATCTATATACCTGCCTAACTGATGGGGACCTATATATACCTGCCTAATTGAGGGGACATATATACCTGTCTAACTGCAGGGACCTATATAGCTTCCTATCTGAGGGGACTTATATACCTATAAGTAAGGAGTTGCTGGAAATGTGAGGATTCTAAGATATTTGTGTCCAAATCTGCAGGGACGAGTATTGGCCGGGAGAAATCAGCATGAAGGTGTGAACCGGATGGAGAAGAAAAGGGAACGTGAACGACGCTGATCAGAAGAGATGTCTCTGGTGAGTCACTAAATGTAACTGCAGTGTACTCACTTTCTGCAGAGCATCTACATACAACTAGTATCTACCACTATATGGTCACTGTATGGGGTAATATACGTCTTCAGAGCCTGTGTACCGCTGATAGTCACATGTGGTATTGGCGTTTGGTCAGGGTCTGGCAGGATTATTTGATCCTTTAGTAGTAATAGTTTTGGGTCTTGGTTTTGTAGGAGTGTTTTGCAGGGGACAGAGTGGTGCAGGGGAGAGTAACTGGTCCAGGGGGGGGTCGAGAAGGCCTGGCGCAGGGGCGAGAGGAATTAGGGGGGGGGCAATTTCTTGGGGAGCGAGGGGGGCGCGCCATTGGCTGTACTTGCCTAGGGCACCAAAATGCCTTGTCTCGGCCCTGCAGCAGTCACATGACTCGCCCCCTCCATGTGACATCATCACAGGTCTTGGAAGCACACAGCAGTCACATGGCTTCCTCCTTTCGTGTGACATCATCACAGTTCCTGGAAGCACACAGCAGTAACATGACTCCCCCTCCGTGTGACATCATCACAGGTCCTGGTAGCACACAGCAGTCACATGAATCCCCCCTCCGTGTGACATCACAGGTCTTGGAAGCACACAGCAGTCACATGACTCCCCCCTCCGTGTGACATCACAATCCAGCACTTTCGGGTGAGGTGAGTTGTACAGTTGTTCTGTGGATACACAGAACTTGTATAACATATACACTCGAGTATAAGTCGAGGAATGCTTTTTAAGCATAAAAAATGTGCTGAAAAAGTCGGCTTATACCTGAGTATATACAGTAAGTGCTAATTGGCCAAAAGAAAGGCCGATAGGCCATCAATAGTTAACCTGTTGGGTGCTGACACTCAGCAATCGCAGTAATCAGCTGCACCAAAGTGGCACAGGTTGCACAGGAAGGTGTGAGAAGCAGCGCTGTAGAACAGTATCATTCACTGTGAATGAGGGCTGCTGTGCAGTACCCTGAGCTAAATTGAAGGCCTGTTCAGGATAAGTCATCAGTTTATTTTTCTCTGGATAACCCTTTTAAGTTTCCATATGAAAAGGTTCTTCTTTACAGATGAAACCAGAAGTTTACATATACACTTTATAAAAAGCCCTATATGCATGTTTTTCTCACTATCTGACATGAAATCAGAAGAAACCTTACTCATTTTAGGTCAATTAGGAACCAAAATTATTTATATTTGCCCAATACCAGAATAATGAGAGAGAGAGAATTTTTTAAGGCATTTCTATTATTTTATACTGTGATATACAGTAGCTGCCCATAGGTAGTAATAGAGCAAACATAGTCCTATCATGCTTTTTGTGCACACTAATCTACCACACTTTTGTAACCTGCACAAAAAGCAAATTTACTGTTCAGGGAAAATAGAGCCAATGTGCCTTATCGGTCTACCTTATTACTGGATTTCTTGCCTACCTTACCTGCCGGATTTATACAGTTGAAAAGCAGACGTGTTTACATACAGTGGCTCTCAGACCCGACCTTGGCGGTTGCTGCATTCTGCCACTAGGTGGGCGTACAGAGAGAGATCTGTTGCCGACGTGCCACCGAGTCCTGGTTTACGGTGGGGAAGGCAACCCATTTGGCTTTAGTCAGGTAAGCATAGGTTACTGACATGTGTATCTTAGTATGGCTGCTTTGCGGCTTGTAAAAAAATTTTTTGGGGTTGCCTTTTACGGGGACGGTCACAGCGTTGGGTGGGGAGGCCGTCCCCATGTTCCTGGCCAAGTTACTCCCGTTGTTCCTGGATTTACCAGGCTATAAAAAAAAATAAAAAAAGCCTGCTGCCTCCAGGTAATCGGGGGGGCGTGGTCTGATACCTGTGTGTGGAGCTGGAGAGGGTCTAGGCCCCCGGAGGCTTAAGTGGGAAGCTCTAACATGTATGGTCGAGGATACCGTGTTTTGTGGTTAGGTCTGGATGGTAGGTCCCAGAACACTGATAGGCAGAGGTCTGTTTTTGTATGTGAGTTAGTGGACTAGGACGGCCTAGGGTTTTGTTTTGGTGCCTGTGTTGTATTATAGTGTTTCCTGTGCATGAATAAAGACTGGGCTGCGCCAGAAAGAAGCCGTGTGTCAGTGTGCCATTCCGCCTACAGAAGTGGCTGGTCCCAGAGTTAAATGTAACCACCAGGGACGGTCAAAATGGCGTCCAAGCGCCTAAGCGAGAGGGTGCTTACAATACAGTATAAAAAAAGACACTTATGCATTGTTTTTCTCACTGAATCTGACGAGTGAAATCAGAATATAACTTCCCCGTTTGTAGGTCGCCAAATAGGAACGCAAAAATGTTAATTATATTTGCCAAAATGCCAGAATAATGAGAGAATTTTTTAAGGCATTTTTATTACTTTCTTGCAAAGTCATAAGTTTCCATACATTTCATTAGTATTAGGTAGCATTGCCTTAAACTCTATGACTTGGGTCAAATATGTTTTGGGATATCCCTCCACAAGCTTCTCACAATAGTTGGTAGGAGTTTTGGCCCATTCCTTCTGACAGAACTGGTGCAACTGAGCCATGTTTGTAGGTTGCCTTGCTCGCACCTGCCTTTTCAGCTTTGCCTATAAATTTTCAGGGATTGAGATCAGGGCTTTATGATGGCCACTCCAAAATATTGAAGTCGGTTTCTCCTTAAGCCACTTGTAACCAGTTTGGGCAGTATGCTTCGGGTTATTGTGCATTTGGAAGACCCATTTCCACCCAAGCTGAGATGTTTCTTCAGTATTGCCACATAATATTCTTTCCTCATGATGCCTTCCATTTTATGAAGTGCCCCAGTCCCTCCTGTAGCAAAACAATCCCAGACCATGCTGCTGCCACCCCCCCCCCCCCGTGTTCCACAGTTGAAGTGATGTTCTTAAGCTTCCAAACTTCTCCCTTTTTCCTCAAAACATAACGATGGTCATTATCGTCAAACAGTTCAATATTATTTTAGACACAGTTAGCTACACAGTTGTTATATACTAGGTCTTGATGCTTTTATTTGAGCATGTTCTTTAAATACGGTAATTAGCATGGTATATATTAGATTAGACTCCATGTACAGGCATATGATATTTGGAGACCAAAATAAAGTGAGTACTCCTTAAAAATTAGACTTTCAGAGGAATAAGCACTGTGACAACAAGGGTCATGTGACCTGTTATAAATAAGTCTAACACTGAAGCAGTCATTTCTGAATTTATTTTATTTTTGCATATAGAGTAATTCCAATGAAGTAGATGTTTACTTGTGAAAAAGATGTCCACCAGAAACAGTCTTCCATCGTATCACCTCAACTGATCAGACTTCATCTATGTATATTGGACTCACTTCCCTGCAGTTTAGCCCTCTGTCTTCTTCCGATCATCTTGACATTCAGAATTCAACCAGCTTTCAATTTCCTATAGCCTCTATGCCAGGCATCCTCAAACTGCGGCCATCCAGCTGTTAGGAAACTACAACTCCCATCATGCATTTATACAATCTATAACAGTGGGAATGATGGGAGTTGTAGTTTCCCAACAGCTGGAGGGCCGCAGTTTGAGAATGCCTGCTCTATGCAATCTATCTCCTGATGTGTCATAATGACATCCTATGGACGGTCAGTTTTGACAGTGTGCTTATCCTCCTGTGTTCATGCACACGTAAAGACATTTTAACTACAGTATGGGTATAAAACGAAGGTGAAAGATCTCACCTTGTGAAAGTCCCCCTTGCTTGAGGTATGTCATCTCTTATATCTCTAAAAGGCTATTTGACAATTGGCACTGGTTCTGCAGAACTCCTTCCTCTAACTCCCCTCCCACCAGACCACTAATACAGAGGGGACAGACACACTGGCAGCCAGGTTAAACAGATGAGGACACAAACCACATCACTACAAGCAGTAAACTGTACAGGAACCCCATTGCAGCACAGTCATCCTTTGTAAAGATTGCCACAATTATGCAGAATTCATGCCTGCATACAATGTCGGACTGTGGTGCATGAGATGAGACCATAGTTGCCAACTTTCGAAAATGAAAAAGCAGGAGAACTTAGTGGGCGGGCGCATAGCGCCGCCGCTACGGGCAAAAATTTGCATGGATCACGCCCTCTTGTTGGGTATGCCACAACCCTTCAAAAAAATGCCACACGCACTCCACCTAACTGCATAAAACGGCTTTGGAAGAAAGCCAGGTTAGATGCCCTTTATAGCCAGGTAGTAGCCCCCCATAAACCAGGTTGTGCCCTTACAGGCCGGTAGATGCCACCTTGTAGCCAAGTAGAGGCCCCCTCTGTAGCCAGTGTTAGAGCCCCCTCTGTAGGCCAGTAGAGCCAATTTGTAGCCAGGTGATTCCCCCCTTTGTTAGCCAGGTAGGTGCCCCATTGTTAGCCTGGTAGGTGCCCCCATCTGTTTGCCAGGTAGGGCCCCCATTCTGTTTGCCAGGTGTAGTGCCCATCTGTTTGCCAGGTAGTGCCCCATCTGTTTGCCAGGTAGGTTGCCCCCATTGTTTTTGCCAGTTAGATGGTCCCCTCTGTTGCCGCAGGTAGTGCACCTTCTGTTGGCAGGTGGTGCCACCTCTGTTGCCCAGTGTAGTTGCCCATCTGTTGCCCAGTTGGTGCGCCTTTGTTGCCAGGTATGTGTCCCCCTCTGTTGCCGGGTAGTGTCCCCTCTGTTGCCAGGTAGTTGCCCCCTTTGTTGCCAGGTAGTGCCCCCATCTGTGAGCCCGTTAGTGCCCCCTTGGTTGCCTGGTAGTGCCCCCTCTGGTTGCCAGGTAGATGTCCCTCTGTTGCAGGTAGGTGCCCCCCTATGTTGCAGGTAGTGCCCCCTTTGTTGCCAGGTAGATGTCCCCTCTCTGTTGCCAGGTAGTGCCCCTCTGTTGCCAGGTAGTGCCCCCTCTGTTTGCAGGTAGTGCCCCCTCTTTGCCAGGTAGTTGCCCTCAAAAGTAATAAAAATCAAATAATAAAATCCACTTTAACTTACAGGCTCTGCAGGCGGGCCAGCTCCCTGCTCCGATCTCTTCAGCGGCGCAAGGGGGGAAGTGAGAGCAGCCAGCGCGTTCACTCCCGTGTCAGCGCGCGCACTAGTCCCACTGCGCCGGTTTGACCTATAATGTTACGGCGCACACACCGGCGGCACGTACATACTGGGAGGAGGAGGAGGAGGGAGCATCCCTTCTGCCCTCCTCCCCGCACAGTGAGACCGTCGGGCGGGGTGAGCGGCCGTGCGGCGCGCTGTTTCTGCACCCGCCTGTAGTGAGCGGGTCCGCGGCGCATGAGTAAGCGCCACCAGCGCTACTCTTGCGCGCGGTAATTTAAGGACCCCCGCCGCCTGCAGGCGCAGGTAGGATATTCCAACTTCCCCCGGGGAGGGCGGGAGGGGACCCCAAATAGCGGGACCCCCCCGCCAAAAACGGGAGAGTTGGCATGTATGGATGAGACCTACTAGTGGAGTTGGTTCTGGAGGCCCACCTTACAGCTATTGTATATGGTTACACATAGTGCACTCTGCCTCTTGCTTTCTGTTTCTTTACCCTTTGCCTTTCTCCTCGAAAAGTAATGCCAGCCCTGCCAGGCCCAGGGTTCCTCTGGGGGTCTTCCCTGCGAGTCACTTGCAGCCTGCCTGCATAAAGAAGGTGGCTTTCCCCATACATAGGAAGAGTGTAGATTGAGAGGAAGTGAAAAGAACAGGGAGGATTCCTAATTTGTGTGATAATCTACAACTGGTACAAAGGAGTTTGGCATAAACATCCAAGACTGAGGGTTGGGCTGATTGAGATTGGAATGTAGCTGTGCCTGTATAAGAAGCAACTGCTGAGGACTGCTGTAATGTGGGAAGGGATGCGTGATTACCAGCAGTGACAGTGAGGAGGAGCAGCTTGAGAGACAGCACATGCCAGGGGACTCTTGGTACATCATTGTCATCTGTAACATTTAAAGAATAGCACTAGTAAAGCGCTTGACTGCATAGTGTTGTGTCCTGGAGCAGGGCCTGCAAATGCTAAAGGTTTGTGATGTAGGAGAGAGCCAGTATTAAAGTGTGTGACAGCATCAGGGCGGACAGTTTGTATCTGTTAGGACCGTGCCTCCTGAGTAATGCCAACATCTGTGAACCTGTTCATGAGTTACTGTCACCACCACGTTTCTAGTGTCTCATCTGAAAAAATATATTGTGAAAAGTGCTGGGACTCTGCAGCGCCACTAACTAGTATGTTACTTGGCACGCTGATAAGGACAAGTCCCTAACACAACTGTTCTGGATGAATAACTGGCATGGCATTAATCCCTTTCATTTTGTAAGGCTCAGCGAGTTGAATGTGACTTGAGAAACACTACATCTAACAGGTGGCGCTGCAGAGTCCCAGCTCTTTTCCCAAGACCCTTTTAGAACATATTTTAAATTTCAGTGGTGCAATCAAGGCATATAAGTCTCTACAGACCTACAGTGCCCTGCAAAAGTATTTGGCCCCCTTGAACTTTATAACCTTTTGCCACATTTCAGGCTTCAAACATAAAGATATAACATTTTAATTTTTTTGTGAAGAATCAACAAGTGGGACACAATTGTGAAATGTAACGAAATTTATTGCGATATTTTAAACTTTTTGTAAAAATAAAAGTATTTAAGTTGGGGCGTGCAATATTAATTACGGAGCCGCTTAAGTTAATACTTTGTAGGCACCACCTTTTGCTGCTCGATTTACTTACGGCTGCAAGGTCGCTTGCGGGTGTTGTCTCTATCAGTTTTTGCACACATCGATGAGGACTAATGTATTTCTGTGCCATTCTTCCTTGGCGCACTGCTGGAGCTACAGTGAGGTTGGATAGATGGAAAAGAGCGTTTGTGAAACAGCTGGAGCTCAGTGAGGGGTTTTGGATGGGAGGGAGCCAGTTTGTGAATACAGCTGGAGCACAGTGGAGGTTGGATGGAGGAGCTGTTTCGTGACAGATGGAGCTCAAGTGAGGTTGGATGGAGAGCGTTTGTGAACAGTGGAGCTCAGTGAGGTTGGATGGAGAAGCGTTTTGTGCAGAAGTGGAGGCTCAGTGAGGTTCTGGTGATGGAAGGAGCGTTTGTGAACGCAGGTTTTAGCTCCTTCCACAGATCTCGATTGGATTCAAGGTCTGGACTGTGACTTGGCCATTTTAAACGTCTCTGGATTACGTTTATTTGTGAACCTCCATTGTAGATTTGCTTTATGTTTGGATCATTGCCTTGTTGGAGATAAATCTTCCGTCCCAGTCTCAGGTGTCTTTTGCAGACTCAACAGTTTTCTTCAGAATGGCCTGTATTGGCTCCATTCCATCTTCACATCAATTTTAAACATCTTCCTGTCCTTGCTGAGAGAAAAGGCCCAAACCCATGATGCTCGCCCACGCCATGTGTGACAGTGGGGAGTTTGTGTGTTCAGGGGAGAGGTGTGTGTTTTGCCGTCTTTACGCCAAAACATATCGTTTTGCATTGTGGCCAAAAAGTTATTTTTTTTTTTGATTTTGGTTCCGATCTGAGGCAGAGCCCCTTCTTCCACATGTTTAGTGTCTCCCAGGTGAGCTTGTGGCAAAAGACTTTATACCAAGAGCTTATTAATGGATATCTTGAGAAGTGGCTTATTCTTGCACTCGTTCCATAAAAGCCAGATTTGTGCAGTGGTACGACTATTGTTGTCCTTTGGAACAGACTCTCCCACTCAGCTGATAGATCTCTGCAGCCTCATCCAGAGTGATTCTGGGCCTCTTGGCTGCATCTCTGATCTGTCTTTCTCCTTGTTTTTCGAGATGAAAGTTTAGAGGGACGGGCCGGGTCCTTGGTAGATTTGCAGTGGTCTGATACTCCTTTCCCAGTGGCGTACTACCGGGGTAGCAGGGGTAGCAGTTGCTACGGGCCCCTGCGCGTTTAGGGGGCACGGGGCAGCCTGCTACTGCGTCCGACGTACCCCGGTTTTAATGCGCTCCTGGGCCGCCGGCAGTGAACTTAAACAGTTCACTTGCTGCGGGCGGGGAGCCGTGGCGGGGGCCCAGCGCATACTCCCTCGGTAACGCCCGGGCCTCCCGGCACCATGTCCGAGCTGTTCATGAGGGGCAGCGCTGCTCGGTCAGTAGCAGGAACGGAGCGCCGATCGCTCCGGACTTCTGTGTACTCTCACCCTGCCGAAGGGCCCTCTGGGGTCTACGGTGGGATGCGCGCGGTGACGTCACTATACAACCGCAATGCCGCCAGCAGCGCTGAGCGCAGAGGCTGCAGAGAGAGCAGCAGACAGGCGAGCGAGCGGCGCATTTCAGGGGGAGGGTTGGACCGAGAGAGGTGAGTAAGTTGTGTTCTTATATTTTATCTCCCCACTATGCCTGCCTATAGCCCCCATATGCCTGCCTTTAGCCTCCCATATGCCTGCTGTATAGCCCCATATATGCCTGCCTTTATAGCCGCAACCATATGCCTGCCTATAGCCCACTCATATGCCTGCTTTTAGACCCCAATTATGCCTGCCTATAGCCCCTAATGATGCCTGCCTGCCTTATACACGCCCCCTTTATGCCTGCATGCCTATACTCCCCCTATATGCTCTGCATGCCTATACAAGCCCCCTATATGCCTGCTGCCTGCTATACAGCCCCTATATGCCTGCCCTGCCTATAAAGCCCCATATATATGCCTGCCTGCCTGCCTATAACAAGCCCCCTTTTTGCCTGCCTGCCTGCCTATACAGCCCCCTCGTTATGCTGCTACCTGCATATACAGCCCCCTATATGCCTGCCTGCCTGCATTTACAGCCCCTATATGCCTGCCTGCCTGCCTTACAGCCCCCTATATCCCTCCCTGCCTATACAGCCCCCTATATGCCTGCCTGCCTATACAGCCCCCTATCTGCCTGCTTGCCTGCCCTATACAGCCCCCGCTATCTGTGCCTGGCCTGGCCTATACAGCCCCCTATATGCTCCTTGCCTGCCTATACAGTCCCCTATATGCCTGCTCTGCTGGTCCTATACAGCCCCAGTAATGTGCCTTCTCTATACAGGCCCCCATATGCCGCTGTACAGCCCCATAAGCCTGCGTATACCCACACAAGCCTGCCTGTTTACCCGCACCAAGCCTGCCGGTTCTACTTATATGAGGGCCCCTTTAGCTACGCTAAACCCTACCTATATGGCCCCTATAGCTCAACCTAACCCCTGTCTACCTGTAATGGCTCCCTTTATAGCTACCTAAACCCTGCCTTGCCTATAATGGGTGTTAACTCTATTGGGCACATAAACCTTGCCTATTTGGGGTGCCCCATATGTATCCTATTCTAAGCCCTGCCTGCACATAAATGGACCCCATATAGCCAGGGGGGCAGGTGCTGGAAATGGTCAGGATTCCTTCTAAGATATTTCGTGTCTAAATCTAGCAAGGGGACAAATGGTCGGGAGGATGGTCATCAAGATGGCGGACTTGGACGCGGATGTCAGAAACAAAAGAAGAAACGTCAACGAAGGGTCAGAGAGAACGTCACATGTGTGGCACAAGGATTAACTGCACTGTAAATCTATTAATATGTCTGCACAGGCTGTTTCGCTACTGCTGTTGCTTACGCACTATAATGGTCATCTGTATTGGTGGTTATTTACAGTCTGCCAGAGACCTCCTTGTCTACATGGCTGTTACTCCATTATGGTCACTGTATGGGTGGTTTATATACAGTCTGCTCCAGAGCCTGTGTTTACACTTAGTATATACCCAAGCTTGGTATGGTCACATATATTACTTACTTTTTTTTTATTAGACGTATTGGTCTTTGTGTAATGATCGGTAATAAGTGGTAGGGTTATTCTTCAGGCACTATGTAGTTGGTAAGTTCTTGTCGGTCGTGTTCTGGTGGTATAATCAGGTCGCTTTATGTAATTTCGCGTTATTGGTAATGTTGGTTTTTGTATAGTGGGATTTGATTGGTAGCGCAAGTATGATGGTGATATGTTTTGTCTTTTTATGGTGGAGAAGTATTTGCCCTCCCTTGATATTTGTCTACATTATCTTACAGCATAGACTCACTCTGTGTAAGTCGCGGCGGTGTGTTTGAGTGGTTCGTTTGGAAGTCATTGGTGGGGGAGGGGGTGGTGGGGCTCCCAGTGAGCCGAAGTAAGTTTGCTTCATGGAGGGCCGTGGTGCTTGCTCTTTAGTTTTTACGGCCCTGGGTCGTTCTCTTCCATTTACTATGTTTTATGATCGCTTGCAGCAGGGCTCCTTGTGGATGATATAGAAAAGTTTGGGAAAATCTTTTTGTAACAAATCTCGCTTTAAAACTTCTCCACAACAGTATCTCACGGAGCCTGCATGGGTTGTCTACCATTGGATCTTACATGATGCTCTCTAGCGCTTTAAACAGAACATCTGGTGACTATCAACAGGAGCGTAGGTGCATTTAGACTGGAGAGCTTTGCTTACATGTCAGGTGGATTATATATGTACTCATCTAATCAGACGATTTTAGGACAACATTGGATCATTCAGAGAATCATCTACTGAATTGTCTGAGAGTGAGTTTGCTGCATGAAAGTTAAAGGGGTCGAATATTATTGCGTAGACGGCCTACTTTTCGGTTTTTTTTGGGTTTTTTTTCTTACAAAAATTTAAAATTATCCAAGTAAATTTTTTGTCCAGACTTCACAATTGTGTCCAACTTGTTGATCTTGAAATAAACTTTGAGACTCTCGGTTCAGCATATCTTGATCAGAACATTGTTTAAGCTGCCCACGACTATCAAACGTCGGTCTCAAATCGGGCAGTCATGTATCCTGTATCTTTACCTCTCAATCGAGTCCAATCAGGCCTTTCACTGGGTCACCGACCTCCATTTATTTCAGGAGTGGGCAGCTTAAACTGTTCTGATCATGATTATGTGAACCGAGAGTCTCAAAGTTTTTTCATTGTATGATAGATAGCATAAATGGATTCTTTAGGGGATATTCGACGTAGTGTATGTGCCACTTGTTGATTCTTCACAAAAAATTAAACATTTGTATATCTTTATGTTTGAAGCCTGAAATGTTTGGCAAAGGTTGAAAAGTACAAGGGGGGTCGTGAATATTTCGACAGAAGGCTCTGTACATGTTTGGTGCTTTACTCCATAAGACATGAAACAGGATTGAGGTGTCTTTTGAATCGCAACCTGCTTGGGTTCGAACTTCAAGGACTTGTGTTCTGTCAGATTATTTCTTTTTATTTCAGCCGTTTTTTCGTTTTCAATAAGCACTTGAAAAAAAAACGACTGAAAAACAGTCTTCGCATGGACTGTTTAGGCCGTGTTCAACAACGGCTTATTCCCGACGGATTTTTGTAGCGCTTCACTAATGCGCCGGGTGAATTAAGGGGCAGGGTGACGGGCGGCCGGGGACCCGGCCCCATGTGTTAATGCGTTGTATGTACGGCGCGTACTGCGCCGTAAAATTAATGTGCATGTCGACTTTCTCCCCCCGAGGCGGATCGTCGGAAGCTGGGTGAGGGAGAGCGACGGATTCCACTGTTCTCTATGGAGAGCCAGTTGGTATTACCGTAGAATGACTTCCGACGCGGATTTGGCGCACATATACTGAAGCGCAATCGGTGACGCGCAGTCCGGCGGCAGCCGAATCCGCGGCCTCGCATGAAGATAAGATCCGTTAGCGGAGAACGAGGCCGTGAATAGTAAGAGAAAACGTTAGCCTGTTGCCCTCCACTGAAATATCTTTCCTTCTGCTGCTTTTATTTAATTGGTTTGTCTTGTGTTTTTTTGGAGATAAGTGAAACCAGGAGGTTAAAAGTCCCACCTTTATTACTGGTGTGTTACCACAGGTTTCTTTCATTTTCTGCATACAAGAGTCCGATGTGTTATCGTTCGTACCGTTTGTAATAAAATTATCTTGCTTTTGTCGTTAATGGATTTTGACAGATTTTGGCGCTAATAAAGTAGTTTTTTAGTGGATTTTTACGGATTTTGTCGCTAATGAATAATAATATTAATTTTTTTTAAGGATTTTAGCGGCAAAATCCGTAAAAACCCCCAGATTTTAACGGCAAAAGCAAGATAACTTTACTAGCGGAAAAAAACGTAAAAATCCGTATTTTAGGGCCAAAATCCGTAAAAATCCGGATTTTTAGCGTCAAATCCATAAATAAATGGATTTTAGCATCAAAATCCATAAATAAATGGATTTTAGCACCAAAATCTGTAAAAAAAAACTTATTTTTGGCAGCAAAAGTGAGATAGCTTAATTAGAGCCAAAATCCATAAATCGACTACAAGATTACATGTAAATGCAATAATGTGCTTTACATCCCCTTTTGTGGAGTTACATCCAATGGCTTGATTTATTCATACATTAGAAACCAGACTTGAAGACAAGCAAAAAACATGTGTAAAAACCGTGACAAAAAAACGCAAAACGCGCCTAAAAACTGTCATTTTTTCAGCTGCTTTTGACAGGCAGTGGACAAAAACTCAGTTTTATGAACGTTTTTAGGATTTGGTTTTCAGGTTGTTTTTTGTCCATTGCCGTGTAGACCTAACCTTAGCAGACTGTCACTACTGGGCAGCTTTCTATAACACCAGCAACCTCTAGGGGTTAACATCACTTCACAGTCTGCATGGCCCCTCTTAGACTAAGGCTAAATCGGACGGCATTTTGGCACTTGCAGGACCACGGTTTTTGCACAAAAGCTGCGTCTGGTTTTCGGATTTACCGCCAGCCCCTAACACTTAGGGCCACATGTATGAAAACTGTCTAGAGCTAAAATTCTCTTTGTTGCCCATAGCAACCAATCGGAGCTCCCCTTTAATTTCATATAGTGCTCTGGAAAAATGAAAGGGGAGCTCTACTTGCTATGGGCAACAAAGTGAATTTTAGAACTAGATAGTTTTCATAAATGTGGTCCTAAATGTACGGACCGACGGCAAATTCGAGCAGAATCCGGTAGAATATACATGTTGCATGTTCCACTGGATTTTCAGCCTGACGGTAAAAAATCCGAGTTATATAGACTACAGCACGGATTTGTCATTGCTGTCTATGCAGCACAGTGTACTGTTGGAGTTTCAAAATACTGAATCTGCTGAAAATCCGACAGTAAAGCTTCTGTGTAGACATAACCTTACTGACATACAAGGCGATCGATACAAGGCAAACGATACAGGGCACATCCCCTTTGCTTTCCATCACGTTTCGCCATTTAATGTGGCTGGGTTTGTGTCAGCTTCATGTGAGCTTTGTATTTTGTTCTCTGCAGCTTTAATAGGCAAGCACATGACGCCATGTCACAGCTGAGCGGGGAGTGGAGCTGGGTTAGGCTTCCTGCCTGATTCACAGAGCAAATCAGCACAGTATTTTCTTCATAAACTGCAAGACAACCTCTTTCACTTTCATTTCAGACTCTGACGCAGCTGCTCAAGATTTCCCAGCTTCTCTACTGATTGCTGTAAGCTTTCCCATGAACAGCCAGTGCGTTGGCTCTTTATATGTGACTGTATTTGGAAGTAGCAAGGATCTGTGTCTGTACCTAAACCTTGACAACCTGTTCTATCCTTCTGTTTTCTTATTTCCCCGGACATAGGGCCTAGGTGACATATTCCAGGCTTTGAAGCGTGGCTGATCATGGATTGTGAAACAGGGGACCCACCCACATCTATTGTTCCACCAAGAGAAACCAACTTTTCACAGGTCATTTTCACGAATGTGCAGAAATTTTACCCTCCTAGAACTGATATACAATGCGCATTCTGTAAGAAGGAAAACTTTGTTTCCCTCCCTAATGACTGGATTGGAATCTTCAAAGTAAGTCTGAATGTATTGTATCTATACTATTGGTGAACGTAATGTGGTACTGTGTAAGGCTAGATTCACACCGTGTAAGGGCATGTTCCCAGGGCACGGGTTTTTGGCCGGTTTTTCAGCCAGTTTGCGGATTTTCACACCGCCTGAAAAACCGGCCGAAAATGAGCACAATGATGCTCTATGGAAAACCTGTGCAGCAGTCCCCACTGCACGGGTTTTCCGTCGGGCGGTTTCCGCCGGCGGTCCGGCCGCAAAACATTCGACAAGCACGTTTTTCCATCCGGTTTTCGGACGGAATATGTGCAAATGAATGTGAAGGGGGAGGGCTTTTCTCCGCTCATCGCGGAGAAAAGCTGTCCCTCCCGCGGCCATGGGGACGGCCGCAAAACAGGACAAATACCGGCCGGCAAACCAAACGGTATTTGTCCTATGCCGTGGGAACGTGCCCGAAGGCTAACTTCCTTTGGATAAAGTAAACTGTGTAATACACAGTATAAATCCGAGGAACACTATCAGGTTCTTTGGACTGCCCAATCCGGCAGTACTAAAGTACTGTGCATATCATCTCCTGAAATGTTTTCTGCTCTGAATACATGCAGAAAATACAAGAAGAATTGCCCTGCATTCATATTTTTATTATATGTTGCTTAATGCATTACACGACATGTTTAAAAAAAAAAAAAAACAACAAAAAAAAAACACTATGGGGGACATGTATGAGAACTGGTGCGGACTAGACTGTCCTATTTCTCAGTAGGTTCAGTAGATTTGAAAGTGTGGGCATGGATTAGTACAACAGTTCTGCGCCACATTTTGTTGAACCATACAAAATGTGTCTAATCTGATGAATGTGGTACGACACACCCCTTTAAAATGGGCACAGACCAAAATGTCAAGTAAGTTAGACGTGTACCAGTTTGGCGCGGAAGACCTTTTATACATCTATCTGACAGGGGCAACAATAGTTTTTTTTTTTTATTATTATTTTTTTTTTACGCAAATCATGCCAAAAGACTGGCACAACCCCATTCATACATGTTCCCCTATGTGCTTTACAGCATTTAAAGGGGTTGTCTCACTACAAGGATTGCTTTTTATGTTATAGATCTTGTAAAAACAAGTCACTTTGCAATATATGTCCATTAACAGTGTCCTACCTATTCCTAGATATCCCCTCTTGTATGGGCTGCAGCAGCTCTTCAGGTCGCTATAGCTACAGCCCTGTTTACTCTCTCATGATAGGCTGCCAGCACTGGTTGCTATAGCCACAGACCTGGCTTCTACTGCAGCCTAGTAGAAGCTAGTAAACACGCCCCTAAATTCAAAATGAAACCAAGAAAACAGGACTGAGGTGAAATGAATCGATGTAGTGAGACAACCCCTTTAAGCCAATAAGACAATTTACATGTGTTATTCATAGCAAATACCAGAGGCAGGGGCGTAGCTATAGGCGGTGCAGAGGTAGCAGTCGCTACCGGCCCTGCAGCCTGAGGGGGCCCAAAAGCCCTTTTACTGTATGAGGAGATACCAGCATTGTAAGTGACACATGGCAGCTGAGGGGCCATATCACTTTTCGCACTAGGGCCCCAGAGTTTTAAGCTATGTCTCTGACCAGAGCATAATGGCACCACTGTCAAATAAATAAAATGTATATGTTTACATTAAAAATGTTATTATAAAACTCAAGGACCTTATTCAATCTTTTCCATTTTTTTATACTGAATTTTCAAATTTTATACAACATAGAACATGCAAATGTTCTGAACAACAAAAACAGAAGAAAAGACATCAGTGCAATACTGCAAATAAAAAGATGATCCTAGGGAGAGAAACATTGCCTGTTTTACAATACATCTTCAAGATGTCTCTGTAAATTCGCGTACATAGTTTACACATAGTATTGCCTAACATAGTGTTTCTCAACTCCAGTTCTCAAGACCCCCCAACAGGTCATGTTTTCAGGATCTCTCACAGAATGCACTGACAGTAATTCTATCACTTGTGGAGAATGCACTGACAAAAATTATATTACCTGTGCAATAGTGAGGAGATCCTGAAAACTTGACCTGTTGGTGGGTCTTGAGGACTGGAGTTGAGAAACACTGGCCTAACATAACATATAAAATTTTGTTTGATCACTAAAGGAGTCCCCCAAACAATTAGGTCTGAAATGCTATAGCTGCTTTCCTACAGTATTACAGGAACAATGGTTTTACTTTAATTTTGTTATCGAGAGGTCACAATCTGGTGAGATTCTTCTTCTCTGGGAGATACCAAATGTGCCGGGGGAGTTGATTCTAGACAGCATCTGAATGGTAAAGGGAGCTTTGTGTTTTTTTTTGTTTTTTTTTTTAAACTAACATTCAGGTGATTTGTCGTTCCGTAGACTATAATGGGAGAACTGTCTTTTTCATAAATTCACATAAAAGAATTGCAAACAAGGTGAATTCATTTACCATTGCATCCCAGTGGGCAGCGAGCCAGCAAAGCAGAACTCCTTGTTTATTATGCATTCCCAGGAGGAGGATACAGATGGTAGTAAGGAGTTACTTTGCTAGAGCTCAGGTCTGAAACACAAGGCCTACAATCTCATTTTATGTGGCCCACGACGGCACAGCAAAAGAGGCTCATGTAGTTACGTTATATACAGCCGTACAGTAGCATTTCTACCTTTGGAGGCAACAATAATGCTGATGTTGCCCTCAGTGACAATAAATTTGAGGGGGAGTTAGCTTCTTGTAAAGGGTTCAGTCTGAGCCTCACTACATAAAGGCAGCAGGCACAGCACACTGAAGTTTTGGTAGACCTGACCCCTAGTCCCCGGAGTCGATTGCTAAGGTCTTAACAATCGACTTGAGGCCTTAACAACCGGCTTACAACCATGGAGTCCGCGGAGTCGATTGCTAATCTTATCAACTGACTTGAGCTGAGGCTTAACAACGGTCTTAACGACTGGTTAGCGACTTCACACGCAGTAAATTATGTGTCCCGCAGTGAAGGTAAAAGGGTCCCCAGTAAGTTATTACGTCCTCTAGTAGGTGGTTATTAATATTTTATATATTCCCAGTAGGTAGGTTGTAGTTTGTATTCCCCCAGCAGGTATATAGGCAGGTTTGGATCCCCCAGCAGGTTATGGGCAGGTTATGGGTCCCTAAGCAGGTTATATGGGCCCGGTTAAAGGATCCCCCGTAGGTATATAGGCAGTTTAGGCCCCCAGCATGTATATAGATAGCTTTTTAGGCCCCACAGCACATATGTAGGTAATTATAGCTCCTCCTGCAAGTATACAAGTAGATTTAAAGCCCCCCCCCTGGCCCTATAACAATTAAAATAATAGCCCCCCCTCCCTGCACATATAACTTAGAATAATAGCCCCTCCCTGCACATATAACAGTAGATAATAGCCCCTCATGCACATATAAAACAGTAGATAATAGCCCCCCTCCCTGCACATATGACAGTAGATAATAGCCCCTCCCTGCACATATAACAGTAGATAATAGCTCCCCCTGCACATATGACAGTAGATAATAGCCCCCCCTCCCTGTCATATAACAGTAATACCCCCCCTCCTGCATATAACAGTAGAAAATAGCCCCCTCCCTAAATTTAAAAATTTTGTAATAGCCCCCCCCCCTTGCACATATAACTTTTAATAATAGCCCCTCCCTGCACATTTTAAATAGAAATTAGGCCCCCACATGAATAGAGACAATTAAAAGAAGAAAATGCACACTTCCCTGACCTTCGCCCCCCCCCCGCTTTCCGGTCGCTGTCAGGTTTTTTTTCAGCAGTGTACGTCCCCCAGGGCCGCGGGGGGCAGGGTGATGAGCCACACCGCCCCGTGCACCCCGGGCGCGACAACCGCACCCTTTCGGTTTTCTAGTACTCTGCGGAGCTCCTGCCCACTGAAGCATTTTAACTGTATGTGGCCGGCGCCCCCCCAACATTTTCCCCCCCCCTGCCGTCCCCCAAGGCCCAAAAGCCGCTAAACCGATAGCTTACAAACTGGTGCGGCTTAGGACCCAAAACTCCCCCGCGGCGGGGATAGCGGCGGCACGGGGATACGCCCCCGTTGCTTTCCCCCCGAAAACCTCCCAATTTTTAGGAATCCAAAACCACCCCCGAACTGCTGCAGAATCTGTCTTTCAAAAAAGGGGGTTTTTCTGCTACTTTTGTTTTTGCCCTGTTTTCTTGGTTCCACTTTAAATTTCAGCGGTGTTACGGGGTTTACTAAGAAATAGAAGCCGGGGTCTGAAAATTAGCAACCCGTGGGGGCAGCTCGGGAGAGTTTTGAACAGGTCTTGGCAAAACAACATGCTGGCCAGTTTTCCATGGGGGAATTAACAGGTCTGTAGCGGGGAGCTGATGCAGCCCATACAAGAGGGGATATCTGGGAAAGGTGGGACACTGTTAAGGGGGAATATTTTTGAAAAGTGATTTTTTTGCAAAAATTTTTAACAAAAAAGCAATCCTTTAGTGGAAAAACCCCTTTAGTGCATGGCTCCTGGCTTGATACCCTTCCCCAAAGTTTCATTTCAGAAACAAAAAAACCACAGTCTGATTCACTGTTTTCATCCTAGGTTTACACTGTCTGACTTTTACCCAGAAATTTAGAAAAAGGGCCCCCAGGGCTTAAAAATTTTTTGAAAGCTTTTGAAGAGCAAAATGTCATAAAAGGTGTGGTAAAAAGCAGATTCCGTTTTGTTAATCTGCTAACAGACACTTTTGAGAACACTTTTTAGGTCACATCACGTTTCCTGCCTCTGTTGCAGAAAGTATCCTGATGGATACTGCAATGGGCCATAGAAATCCTAGGGCACTGTTGTTTTGGATTCTGCATATAACCCAAATAAGACTATACTTGCCCTGTTGTTGGCTTTGCCACAATATAGGGATACCTTTTTGAACCTGTGATGGAACCGGAAACACTTGAATAAGACCCAGTGTGTTTCCCGATTGCCCTTCAGAACAGGAGCGCACAACATTCTCTGGTCCAAGGGCCACATTGTCATTTTGTACCTCTTCCGGGGGGCCGCAAAAATCAAAAAGGGGTATTCCCCCCAAATGGGAGACCTTTGGGGCACTTCACTGAAATACCTAAAATGGCTGATGGATTTTGGTTTCTATTTGGGGTTTTACCAGAGATCAAAATGTGGGGTCCTCTGCTCTGTTCTCCAGAAAGAGGATATAAGCGCCTATATTCTTTGCAGTTTCATTGCAGTATTCATTGCTACAGAAATAGCTGTTTTACAACTGTTAGGCTATGTTCACAGGTTTTTTTGGGACGGGTTTGTCCCTAATTCGCGCCCTACTGCGGAAAATTTCGGGGGTTTTAAAATCCGCCCCAGTCATTACGTAAACAACAGTTTTATGAGAATAGGATTCCATTCCCCCTTCCCCGCTGGAAATAGGGGAACGGGGGGAAAGTGACTGTCAAATTTTTACCCGGGGGAAAACGGCCATGTATAAAGTTATGGGGGGCCGGCAGCCCCCCGGGGTCCCCCCCCCCAGACATCGGCGTAATTTGGGGCGAAAATCTGTCCCAATTACCCGGAATAAGCAGTTGTGAAATAGCTTTTAAAAAAGAATCACCACAAAACATTGCCTACCTCAAAAATCTTTTCCCCCCTCTGGAAATCGAACTATTAGCAATTTTTATGGAATTTGTGGATAAACACTCCTTCAAAGATGAAATCCAGAAAATACAAAAAAAAAAATTTTTTTTTTGGTTTTTCATTTGTTTAAAAAACATATACAAAAACCCTACGTGCCCCCTTCGTGTCTTTTCCCACAGTGCCAAAATGTGCCGCCATACGGCCCCACCCGGGCCGTGCCAGCCATACAGGCCCACCATAAGAAGGGTGTGGAGTTGTAAAACAAACCACTCCGGACTTCACTTTCCCTAACCTCACTCCAACCGATTTTCACCAAAGTGGACACGATAAAGCTCTAACTCCACAGCCTGGGTTCTGAATGAAGCAGGATTCCTTCCCGTCCTTTCTCCCCGATCTTTTTTCGGAGGGCTCCCCCTGACATGTACATAAAGTGCAGACATATTATCTCAATAAAAAGCCTAGATCCTTATTCAAGAATAGAACAGGATTTATAAACATTTCAGAATTTCCAAAATTTTATGAAAAAAAAATTTAGCCTGTCCCTCATTTAAAAAAGTACAAATTGTTATATATTTTTGGATTGCAATTTTAAGGGCCATCGTTGAATTTCGCTGTCAAAAGTTTTACTTAAATTCGATCTCTAAGTTTCTGGGAACTTGCATCTAATGACACAGGCCATTGAGGTGACTGATGTTACTACAAAGTTTGAATTCCATGAGCTGAACACCAATATTTCCGCTTTTAGCCATGTTGTCCACATTCCCTTGATCTTCTTCCAGATTCAAGCTTTAGTCCGCTTTTGCTCTCATGCAGGACCACGAAGGTTAATGTTCTAGAATTTGTGAAGCCTTGAGGTCACCTTCAAGAGTGGTTTTTTGAAAAAAGCCCAAAATTTAGATTAGAAGGGAAGGAAACAATTTAATTTTATGCTGATGATCCAATTTTTTTTTCCCTTTTACCCCTCTAGGCTTGCTGCTCAAAAATAAGAACCTAGCGTTTTGCAAAGAGTCAAGCAAACATTGCTAAAAGTCACTGGGGCTCATTACTAAAACTGTGTAAGCTTTCATTTTTCCAAAGCAGCAAAATAATTGTAAGCTGAACTCTGTTGCTATGTTTTGTGTTGGACACCCAGAAAGTGCTGGGAAGCCTACCTAATCTAATAGTATCGGTGTCACTAATAGATTGTAAGTCAGCATGGTGCACCACACGTATCCGTATTTATGGCACCCTTTTGTAATCACTTATTTTATATGCAATTTTTAGTACCGAACCCCCCCTTCTGATGGAGGGATTTGTTTTGTTTTTTCTGTATTTTTGATTTGTGAATCTCCCCTGCATTATACTTGGGGTTTTTTGATTGGTGTGAAAAGGTATTAAAGGGGATTTGCCACCCGAAAAATACTGACCTCCTTCGTATGAGGCAAGAGTAAACCAAAAACCCCATGATTCATGAAGCTGAGGGAGAGAGGGGGGGGGAGGGGGGAGGGGGTCCAAAAGGGGGGCGCTAAAAATTAAGTGAAAAAAATTTAAACAGTACAAAAGTGGTTCAATTTCGCAGACAAGAGCCCCAAAAGCACTTCAGGGAAACCTTATCTGCTAAGCAGATAATGTAATCACGCAGCAAGAGACAGAGACACACACAGACAGACACAGCCAGAGCACAGAGCTGCATAAGGGGATCCTGTGACATGTTCACTCAAATAATCAAACTATAACTTGTGAATTCTGTATACAAAAGAGAACACCTATTCTACACAGCAGATTGAAAGCTTCTTCATCAGATAAAGCAGGGAACTAATAACACTACAGCTAGTTATTCTGTATACAAAAGAAAACATATTGCTACCCGGTGCCTTAAAAGACCATTCATTCTGCCTGTCATCAGATAAGAAGTGATTCACCAAGCGCAGCCTTTCAGCTCCTGGGTCGTGACTAGGGGAAGCTTTGTGGTAACCAAGGGGGGTTGAGAAATGCTGTAGCTCTCAGAGTTTTCACTTTTTTTAACCACATATATTTAGAAAAGTGATTACCCATTTTGGAGGTTCCCACGTCAACATTACATGGTGGCAAAACCCCTTTAAGTAAATGTGCAGTTTTTTTATCATCTAATTGTTCCCCTAGCAGTGGGGTATGTGAGCTGCTGCTCGGCAATTAGCTGCACCTGTTAATTTTTCCCAGGTAGCAACAAGGTATGGGCAACAAGGACAGTCTCATGCTTAGCCAATTTTCATACATAAGGTCCTTTATACCTTCAGTGGAACCTGCTATAGGCCAGCATTAGCTATTTATAGTGCTTTGGCTGTTATGTCTTCCTTGTACTGTCACATACAATGCCTTACCTCTCTCGCTGAAAAAATAAGATGCCCCAATTGGGGGTCTTGCAGGGATAGTTTCCAGTGTGTGCCCCCCCCATTTTCAGAGTGATGATTTCATTAAGGTTCAGAAGGAATTTCCAGGAGTAGTAACTAGATATTATACAGACTAGATGACTGGCTGGTTTTGGACAGACTACTCTGCTATTGTGTTGACTGCTTTTGCTGTGGTTACTGTGGGCTGTATGCTGTGGGCACATAAATAGGAAGCAAGTTCCCCATGATGTGTGAATTCCGGCAAGCTTTGTACTAGCAGGAAACTGGTCTAACAGAGACCGCACCTCTGCTGTGTTCTGTACATCATCTTATCATGTTATCTTGTGGACTTTGCTATTCAGTTTTAACAGGTATATAAAAAAAAAGCTGGTGTGGGTTCTATAAAACCTGTTACACAAGAACAGAAACGAGGAAAATAAAACTGTATAAAAGTGGTTCACATAACCTTTTGGAACCTCTGTTGTACATTTCGCTGGTAGTGACGTAAGAAATAATCAGCAAGCTGTGCTATTTTTTTTTTCCTTTACAGAGGATGGACACCGTGGTGGAAACCCAATGAACCTCAATAAGGTCCTTTGGGGTACTTGGTAAAACTGGTCCGGTTCCACCTCTGCAACAACGGAGGTTTAGAAGGGAACTTCAGACTCAGATCTGAACCAGGTGTAAATAGCTCAGATTTATTTAGCACTTGTCTTGTATCCCCAAGTTAAGATTATGTGGTATAACTGGCTCATTTCTCTAATCCCTCAACACAATCATCTATTCATAGGTGCAATAGCTGGCTATCAATGTCTACTTTCTGTGAATCCATTTTTTACAGCCAAAGATCAAATCTGAACTATGCAATCAGTGGCACACATAAGAGAGGGGGCTCCAGAGAGAACTTCAAAATGGCAAATGGTCATTTCCAAGCAGGGATTTCCACCTCCTTGAATTTAGACAATGCAGTCTCTGTAAGGCATTGAGTCCCCCCTCCCC
>JAODAL010011014.1:0-102059 GCA_025379985.1 Phyllomedusa bahiana | reverse complement strand
AAGAAGACGGAGTCCACGGATTTTTTGGGAGCGGGGGGAAAGGGTGATAAAGTTTATTTTTTTTTAATATGTCCTATTACCCATCTATATCTATTCTAGGGGCCCTATTACCTAACTACAGTATATCTATACTGGGGGCCTATTACCTACCCTATATCTATACTGGGAGCCCTATTCCCTACCTATATCTATACTGGGGGCCTTATTAACTACCTTTATGTATTCTGGGGGCCTTATTACCTACCTATATCTATACTGGGGGCCTATTTTCTACCCATATCTATACTGGGGGCCATATTACCTACCTATATCTATACTGGGGGCCCTATTACCTATCTATATCTATACGGGGCCCTATTACCTACCTCTGTCTATACTGGGGGCCCTATTACCTACTTATATCTATATTTGGGGCCCTAATACCTACCTATATGTATTCTGGGGGCCCTATTACCTAACTATATCTATACTGAGGATCCTATTACATACCTATAGCTATGCTAGCGGCCCATTACCTACCTTTATTTATACTGGCAACCTATTACCTAACTATATCCATTACATACCTATATCTATACTGGGGGCCTATTACCTACCTATATCTATACTGGGGGCCTATTACCTATATATATCTATACTGGGGTCCCTTTTACCTACCTATATCTATATTGGGGGCCTTACTACCTAACCAGGGGCGTAACTAGAGAATCTGGGCCCCATAGCAAGCTTTTGGATTCTCCCCCGCCTCCCCGCCACCACGAACATTTACCTGGACCTCTTAGGTTTTGCAATTACTAGAAAATAAGAGTAGTAGACACTACACAATATATTTCACCATCATACTTATAATAAACAAATACAACTATACCAAGATCAAAAATACAAATATCAATAATACATATGGACCTTATTATACCGCAAGAACACGACCACAAATTGCCATCAAACAGTGACTGAATAATACCCCTATACTATTAATGAATAAAGATCCGTATATAAAAAAAGACCTATATTTCCGCCATAAAGTGACCATATAGTGGTATATACCAGTGTACACAGGTGCCCTATAGACTGCATATTACCACCATACAATGACCATATAGTGGTAGACACCAGTGTACACAGACTTAGCAGACATATAAGTGATTACAGTGCAGTTACATCTTGTGACTCACAGGTAATGTGTCTCTGATGAGTCGTTGACTTTCTCTTTTGTTCTGCATCAGGTCGAGACCGTCATGATGACTTCCCCTCGCCACCACTCGTCCCTGCAGATTTAGACACAAATAGCTTAGCATCCTCACTTTTCCATCACCTCAATCCCTGCCCCCACCTCTGTACAAACTTCCAAAGGGTGGGAGAGCCGGTACAGGCCATGGCTTAGGGGCCTTATAGGCAGGCAGGGTTCAGGTAGGCTATAGAGGGTCATGCAGGCAGGCAGGCTATAGGGGGTCAGATAGTCAGGCAGGATCAGGTCGGCTATAGGGGGTCATATAGGTAGCCAGGGAGGGTTAAGTAGGTTATAGGGGGGTCATATAGGTAGCCAGGCAGGGTTAGGTAGGTTATAGGGGGGTCAGGTAGGCTATAGCGGGGTCATATAGGTAGCCAGGAAGAGTCCGGTAGGCTATAGGGGGGTCAAGTAGGTAGCAAGGCAGGGTCAGGTAGGCTATAGGGGGGTCAGGTAGGCTATAGCGGTGTCAAGTAGGTAGCCAGATAGGGTCTTGTAGGTAGCTAGGCAGGGTCTGGTAGGTAGCTAGGCAGGGTCTGGTAGGTAGCCAGGCAGGGTCTGGTAGATAGCCAGGCAGGGTCTGGTAGGTAGCCAGGGTCTGGAAGGTGGCCAGAGTCTGTTAGGTTATACTGGGGTCAGGTAGGCTATAGCGGGGTCATATAGGTAGCCAGGCAGAGTCAGTTAGGCTATAGGGGGGTCAAGTAGGTAGCCAGACAGAGTCAGGCAGGTAGCCAGGGTCTGGTAGGTAGCCAGGCAGGGTCAGGTAGGTAACCAAGGTCTGGTAGGTAGCCAGGGTCTGGTAGGTAGCCAGGGTCAGGCAGGGTCAGGTAGGTACAAACAAAATGCGTCTCGGCACTTTTCAGTTACAGGTTACTGCGGCATAGGCAGGACCCCACCTGCCATATGCTTCATATAGCAATATCACAATGCCGCTGACAAACTTTAGACATTTCACTTTATATTGTGAACTTCTTCTTTAATAAACGATCAAACAATGAGATCCATACAACATGAAAAGTGCTATTTAGCAACCATATATCAAAAGGATTAAAAAGAAAACCTGTAATCCACAGTCCGTTGTGGTCTCCAGCCGTCCGGCATAGACGCCGACTTCTCACGTGCATTAGTGTAGGCTGGGTTCTGTGCTGCTATGCGGCCTACAGCTGACTGTTACATCTCTTGCCTGTGACGCGACGTTTCGGGGGAAGGCACGCCCCCTTTCTCAAGCGTACAACAGGTTCCAGGTAAGCGCTACTTATATACATTGCTGATAACCTCACACTACATACAAATCATTAAAAGTTAGGCCATAATAGGAAAACACTCTCTAAAAACATAATTAGTAAGCTGCTAAATAATTTATTAGAACCTTGATTTGTGGGTGTGAGATAGCGGAGGCATCCATTATGCATATATTGTAACTTGCATTTTTATAAAAGCTGAATAGCAAATATGTTTAAGCCTCCTATGCTTTCTTCAACTCCACAAATGATAAAAAAGACAAGAGAGAAACAGGGGAAATATTTTTATGGGAAAACACTCCAATGGCAATCCTCATTGAGGCCTCTCGGGGATAATGTATCTAGCCTACGTATACAAAAAATTTCTCGTTGTAATAAACGCACTGTTATTTGTTCTTGATCATTACCAATTACTTCCTCTAATATACACCACCTCAAATCAGATATTTGGTGTCTATTTTCATGAAAGTGTCTGGCAACTGTAGATTCCATAAATTTAGGTGTTCTATCACTATTGCTCTTACTCTCCTTTTTGGCTAAATGTTGGTCAATTTTAGATCCATATAACTGGATCTGGGACTTATGTTCATTGAATCTTACTCTAATCATTCTTGTTGTTTGGCCGACATAACATTTGCCACATGGGCATTTCAAGCAATAGATCACATTTTTTGTATTGCATGTGAAGAAACCACGAATGGGTATTTGAGACCCAAGTGTAGGACGTTACACATCCTACACTTGGGTCTCAAATACCCATTCGTGGTATATGGTTATATGGATCTAAAATCGACCAACATTTAGCCAAAAAGGAGAGTAAGAGCAATAGTGATAGAACACCTAAATTTATGGAATCTACAGTTGCCAG
Source organism: Phyllomedusa bahiana (assembly GCA_025379985.1). Taxonomy (NCBI): domain Eukaryota; kingdom Metazoa; phylum Chordata; class Amphibia; order Anura; family Hylidae; genus Phyllomedusa; species Phyllomedusa bahiana. The sequence goes on along the minus strand of JAODAL010011014.1, from coordinate 98,722 downwards.
ACACTTTCATGGAAATAGACACCAAATATCTGATTTGAGGTGGTGTATATTAGAGGAAGTAGTGGGTAATGATCAAGAACAAATAACAATGCGTTTATTACAATGAGAAATTTTTTGGATACGTAGGCTAGATACATTATCTCCGAGAGGCCTCAATGAGGATTGCCATTGGAGTGTTTTCCCATAAAAATATTTCCCCTGTTTCTCTCTTGTCTTTTTTATCATTTGTGGAGTTGAAGAAAGCATAGGAGGCTTAAACATATTTGCCATTCAGCTTTTACAATATATGCATAATGGATACCTCCGCTATCTCACACTCACAAATGAAGGTTCTAATAAATTAGTAAGCAGCTTACTAATTATGTTTTTAGAGAGTGTTTTCCTATTATGGCTAACTTTAATGTTTTGTATGTAGTGTGAGGTTTATCAGCATGTAATAAGTAGCGTTTTACCTGGAACCTGTGAAACGCTTGAGAAAGGGGGCGTCCCTTTCCCCCCGAAACGTCGCGTCACAGGCAAGAAAACGTAACAGTCAGCTTGTAGGCCGCATAGCAGCACAGAACCCAGCCTACACTAATGAACGTGAGAAGTCGGCGTCTATGCCGACGGCTGGAGACCAAAAACAGACTGTGGATTACAGGTTTTCTTTTAATCCTTTGAAAATATGGTTGCTAAATAGCATTTTTCATGTGTATGATCTCATTGTTTGATCGTTTATTAAAGAAGAAGTTCACAATATAAAGTGAAATGACTAAAGTTTTTCGGCGGCATTGTGATATTGCTATATGAGGGTCAGGTAGGTAGCCAGGGTCTGGTAGGTAGCTAGGCAGGGTCTGGTAGATAGCCAGGCAGGGTCTGGTAGGTAGCCAGAATCAGGCAAGGTCAGGGAGACAGGCTACTTTAATGTTAACAAAAATAAGAAATCCCTTACTCACCTGCCCCACGCTCCCTCGCAGCTCTGCTCTTGGCCAGTCTGTGCTTGGCGTGGGAGGCTCGATAATATGACATCATCGCGTTTCCCAAGTCTGCACTGTGGGCCGGCGCCTGGTAGCAGATTAGCAGAGCGGAGCGTCGGCTCTGCTCTGCTAACACCGGGCGATCCTGCCTTTGAACGTTCAGAGGCTGGATGTGCCGGGCCCCACAGCTCCGCAGCCGTCGGCGGGCGGAGGAGCAGAACTACTCAGAGCCCGGGCCCCGTGGCAGCTGCTACGTCTGCTACCCCGGTATTTACGCCCCTGTACCTATCTATATCTATACTGGTGGCCTATTACATACTTATATCTATACCGGGGGCTTATTACCTACCTATATGTATTCTGGGGACCCTATTACATACCTATATCTATACTGGGACCCTATTACCTACCTGTGTCTATAAGGAGGGCCCTATTACCTATCTACATGTATTCTGGGGGCCCTATTACCTACCTATATCTATACTGGGGGCCTATTACATACCTATTTCTATACTGGGTACCTATTACCTACCTATATCTATACTGGTGGCCCTATTACCTACCTATGTCTATACTGGGGACCCTATTACCTAACTATATCTATATTGGGGGCCTTATTACATACCTATATATACCATGGGTCCTATTACCTACCTATATCTATACTGGGGGCCCTATTACCTACCTATATCTATATTGGGACCCTATTACCTACCTATATGTATTCTGGTGGTCCTATTACCTACCTATATCTATACTGGGGGCCCTATTACCTAACTATATCTATACTGGGGGCCTTATTACATACCTATATATACCATGGGTCCTATTACCTACCTATATCTATACTGGGGGCCCTATTACCTACCTATATCTATATTGGGCCCTATTACTTACCTATATATACTAGGGTCCCAATACTTACCTATATCTATAATGGGGGCCCTATTACCTATCTATATCTGTACTGGGGGCCTATTAGATACCTATGCCTATTAGATACCTATCAAGCAAGAGAGCCACGCCTCTCGAAACGTCGCTCCCAACAGGTGTGTGACGCCCGATCTGTCGCGACCGCATCGCTGAGCTACATGTGTTAACATGGACTTATACTATTAAGAACTCCTGAATTATTTGGATTAAGCATAGCGGACGAGACCAGAAGGAATACAAGTATGTCTATTCAATTTTAATGCTTGCTTTATGGTCTATCAATAAATAATATAGTACTTTCCGCTACAATTGTCTGTCATATACCATTATAAGGTCTTGAGACGGATGAGGAGAAGCCACTATACAACAGACGATACTGCTATAGCTGAGAAGAGACAGCATTCTCTGTAAACATATGTGAATTACCCAATTTAATTAAGGCCCGATTACCTATCTATATCTATACTGGGGGCCTATTACCTACCCTATATGTATACTGGGGGCCATATTACCTACATATATTTATACTTGGGGGCGTATTACCTACCTATATGTATTCTGGGGGCCCCATTACCTACCTCAATCTATATTGGGGGCCCTATTATCTACCTTTATGTATTCTGGGGGCCCTATTACCTACCTATATCTATGCTGGGGCCCTATTACCTACCTATATCTATAATGGGGGCCTTATTACCTACCTATTTCTATACTGCGGCCCTATCGGGGTCATATCGGGGCCACTTTTCAAAGTACGGCCAATTATCTAAGTACAAGGATGAATTAAAACCACTGGTACCATGGACCTACAAAGACTTTCCATCTGATCTGATCATCTGCTCTTCTCTCATTCACAGGTATAACCACTGCAGAACATCTCACCCTCCAGTCTGCTTGCTTTCACTCTGTCTAATATCCCTTGGTATGACCACTGCAGAACATCTCACCCTCCAGTCTGCTTGCTTTCGCTCTGTCTAATATCCCTTGGTAAGACCACTGCAGAACATCTCACCCTCCAGTCTGCTTGCTTTCACTCTGTCTAATATATCTTGGTATGACCACTGCAGAACATCTCACCCTCGAGTCTGCTTGCTTTCACTCTGTCTAATATCCCTTGATATGACCACTGCAGAACATCTCAACCTCCAGTCTGCTTGCTTTCACTCTGTCTAATATCTCCTGGTATGATTATGACTTAATACAACTGTACCTTCCTGTCCCCATCCCCTGCTGTGTGTGCTTGTTTTTTATAGTAAATCAAAAGAAATGCACCTTAAATTAGTACCGCAAGTATGCACCCACAGCGGTCATATCGGGGCCACTTTTCAAAGTACGGCCAATTTTCTAAGTACAAGGGTGAATTAAAACCACTGGTACCATGGACCTCCAAAGACCTTCCATCTGATCTGATCATCTGCTCTTCTCTCATTCACAGGTATAACCACTGCAGAACATCTCACCCTCCAGTCTGCTTGCTTTCACTCTGTCTAATATCTCCTGGTATGATTATGACTTAATACAATTGTACCTTCCTGTCCCCATCCCCTGCTGTGTGTGCTTGTTTTTTATAGTAAATCAAAAGAAATGCACCTTAAATTAGTACCGCAAGTATGCACCCACAGCGAGGTCCCAGCCTCATGTATCAGACTATCGTAGAACAGGTAGGTGAAAAAATAGCTATCTTATAGCAGTAAAAAACCTTCTTTTAATTCACCATAGATTTACAATAACAATCACATAGGCAATATAGTACAAATTCACACTTTGCAAAGAAATAACTTGCGGTTTTGATGGCTCAAACAGAGCTCATGAAGCAGATTGTCCCGGCTGGTTAGCTCAGTCTGTTTAGCAGCATAACCTCACTTTTGCATTGCGAATGCTAGAAGTCCATTTCAAGACAAGCAGTAGACACACAGGGCGACATGTATAAAATCATGTTTATTTCTTTATTTTCGTTAGCCAAGGATCAATAGTATGGGTGTAACAAAAATAAAGAAATAAACATGATTTTATTGAATTAATTTTTTTTTTCTTTACCCCTATATTATTGATCATTTTATATACAGATCGGTACAACTTCGGGAGTATGTACATTTACATGTACAGTTTTATTACAGATTGCATTAGAAAACCCATAAGAGCGTCGCTCGCTCTCCCATTGGTCCAAATAACCGCGCCTCTTTTAAATTAGCCAATCAAAAACAGAGCTCGCTCTACATTTCTTTTCCCCATAGAACTCTATGAGAAAGTAGCTCGCGCTCTGATTGGTCGGGATAGCCAATCCCCCGCTAGCTCAACCAATCAGCTCTTTTCTGCATTTTTACTGTATTTTAAACTGTCCTACCTTTGAATATGATTGGTCAATATTTCTCCATAGGTTAGAATGGGTCCCTGTCGCTCCTATTCTGATTGGTCGATACTCCTCCATAGGTTAGAATGGGCCACTGTCGCTCCTATTCTGATTGGCTGGTTTCTGCTGACCAATGAGAAGAGCTTAAACAATTTGAATTACTGTATTTCCTGGCAATTCTCTAAATACCAATTCCCGATGTAGCGCCGGTCTTGGCGACAAATGCGTAGTTCGGGATTTAATTGATTTATGTTTATAGAAGGTTTCAGCTCTTTTTCAGAGAAAATTTTACACTTAATAAAAATTATTTTTTTAATCATACTCCATGCCGCACGGCGCTGAGAGCTGAGATTGCATTGCGCCGATCTCTCCATAGACTACAATGGGACAAGTAGCTTGCGCTCTGATTGGCTGGGATAGCCAAGCCCCCACTAGTTCAACCAATCAGCTCTTTTCTGCATTTTTACTGTATTTTGAACTGTCCAGCCTTTGATTTTGATTGGTTCTAACTTCTTCATAGGTTATAATTGGTCCCTGTTGCTCCTATTCTGATTGGCCGAGATAGCCAAGCCCCCGCTAGCTCAACCAATCAGCTCTTTTCTGCATTTTTACTGTTTTTGAACTGTCCCGCCTTTGATTTTGATTGGTCCAAACTTCTCCTTAGGTTTTAATGGGTCACTGTCTCTCCTATTCTGATTGGCTGGTTTCTGCCGACCAACGAGAATAGCTTACAGAATTTGAATTACTGTATTTCCTGGCAATTTTCAATATCCTAATTCCTGATGTAGCGCCGTTCTGGATTTTTGGAAAGTGATTTTATTTTTTTATTTTTTTTGTAGGTTTCAGCTCTTTTTCAGAGAATGTTTTACGCCTTTATAAAGGCGATTTTTTGATTCATGCTCCATGCCGCACGGACATCTTTAATGATTTCTCGCTGTTTTCCAGCCTATCTTGAATCGGAATACATGTTAGGCGCAGTCCCGCACTGCGCCTAGGTCCCGCACTGCGCCGCACACTGGCGAGGCGCGGTGACCTTTTCGCTGCATGTATGAGCTCACCTCCTCGGACGGCGAATATTAGGCACAGCGCCGCACTTCGCCTAAGTCCCTGCACTGCGCTCCACACACTGGTGAGGCGCGGCGGACTTTACATGCTATGTATGAGCGCACTACCTCGGCCGGCGAATCATAGGCGCAGCGCCGCACTGCGCTTAAGTCCCCGCACTGCGCCCCACACACTGGCGAGGCGCGGCGGACTTTACATGCTATGTATGAGAGCGCCCCGGCAGCGACATAAATCAGGCGCAAATTTCGCCGGAAAACTGGCGAAAAGGTGCGCCCTGACGTGGCGAGCTTCATACATGTGGCCCACATTGTTCGCTCGGGCAGTAGGAAGAAGTGAACAAACAGAACGATGTTTCAGGGTACGCCCCCTTTGTCAAGCTCCTGTGTTTGTTTTTTAGTCTACCATCTTCACGTCAATTTGCCTCGTATCCTCCCCCCCACCTTGTTAATTACCTGTCCCAACCCCACCCCTCTTGTTTGATCCTGGTATGCAGATTGGGTTTTAATTCAGTATAAAAGTCCTGGTGGTGGGTCATATCTTGACCTGGGTCATATCGGGGCCACTTTTCACAGTATGGCCAATTTTCTAAGTACAAGGATGAATTAAAACCAGAATTTAAACCAGGATTAAACAAGGATTGCTCAAGGTACCTGCAACTTTTCCTTTCCGCTTCCACTTACAACCTCACAGCCTGCCACAGTCACTGACCATGCTTTTCCTGTCCACCATCATCTCAACCTCCATTTTCCTGAAACTATTTGCCTATCCCCATACCCCTCTGCTGGGCAATGAGCTCTTCATCTCCCCCTGCATTTTACCCTATCATCTGTCTGCTGCCACCAACCTGTTTCCCACTATCAATGCCTTCCTCACCAAACAGACCCAACCGACTTAATGTCTATCTTACTCCCACCCATTAACCCTCTCTCTGCTCCTCCTAGCTGCTGGGGACATATCCCCAAACCCAGGGCCGCCTCAGCACAATGCCACTATTGCATCTCCAGCTGCTAACAGACCTGTTTCTACATACTTCCATAACCCTGCAAACTTAAAAATTATTCCCTTAACCCCTTCTTTTCCTATTTCTCTCTCTGGAGCTCTCTGGAATACACGGTCTATATGCAACAAACTCTCCTACATACATGACCTCTTTATATCACGTAACTTATCATTCCTTGGTCTGACGGAAACCTGGCTGACGCCCTCTGACACAGTCTCTCCTGCTGTGCTCTCCTTTGGTGGTCTCCAACTTACCCATACTCCCCACCCTGGCAACAAGCATGGCGGAGGTGTTGGCCTTCTCCTGTCAGACACCTGTTCCTTTTCCCCCACTCCCTCGCTACCTTCTCCAATCTCCAAGTGGCGGTCATCTACCGACCGCCAGGCCCAGCCACCACCTTCCTTGACCCCTTCGCCTCCTGGCTTCTCCACTTTCTTTCCACTGATATCCCCACTATCATAATGGGTGACTTTAACCTCCCCATCAACACACCCCACTCTGCTGCCAGCAAACTCCTCTCACTCTCCTCTTCCTTCGGCCTCTCCCAGTGGACCTCTGGAGCCACTCATAAAGATGGAAACACGCTGGACCTCGTCTTCACAAGCCTCTGCCCCCTATCTTACTTCTCTAACTCTCCACACCCTATATCTGACCACATCCTGCTTACCTTCTCCAAACTCTCCACCTCACCTGCTCCTCCTGTCTCACACCTAGTACGCCCCCACAGGAACCTACAAAACCTTAACCCTCGCACACTCTCTGACTCTCTTGCACCTCTCTCTACCATATCCTCATTTGATGACCCTGACACAGCCACTGCTTACTACAACCACACAATCTCCTCCACACTCGATTTGGTCACTCCTCTCACACACAACAGAACCCGCAAAATCAAAGACAACCCTGGTACACAGACTTCACTAAACAGCTGAGACGAGCTTCCAGAATTGCTGGATGCCGCTGGAAGAAAACCGGCTCCACCAATGACTTCACCACATATAAACAATCACTACACACATTTAAGTCTGCACTCACTACCGCCAAACAGGATTACTTCACCAATCTCATATCCTCTCTGTCTCACAACCCCAGACAACTTTTTAACACCTTCAACTCTCTCCTCAGTCCACCAGCACCTCCTCCCCCATCCCTCCTTTCAGCAGATGACTTTGCCACCCACTTTCTAAACAAGACCAACCACGTAAGAGAAAGCTTCACCCCACTGTCCCCTTTGCCCCCATCCATGCCTGCACAGTCCCCACCGCCACCCCTTCTACCTTCACCTTGCACTTAACTTGCTTCTCCACTGTCACTCATGACAAGCTCTCCTCTCTACTCTCCAAATCCAATCTCACTACCTGTAACCTTGATCCACTGCCATCCCACCTCATCCCTGACCTTAGTGCTGTTATCATCCCAGCCCTCACCCACCTTTTCAACCTATCACTAACCTCTGGTATCTTCCCTTCCCTTCACTCCGATCCTAAAGAAACCATCTCTTGACCCCTCCTCTGTGTCCAACCATCTCACTGCTTCCATTTGCCTCTAAACTCCTTGAGCAGCACGTCCATCTTCAACTGTCCTCCCATCTGTCCTCCAACTTTATTCTTGACCCACTGCAATCTGGTTTCTGATCCCATCACTCTACTGAAACCGCCCTAATCAAAGTCACCAATGACCTATTAACCGCTAAAGCCTCACATCACTTCTCGATCCTTTTCCTCTTAGACTTATCCTACTGTCAGCATTGAACTTGTTTGACTTATGTTATGTTTGTAACCCTCTTAAATGTACAGCGCCCTGGAATCAATGGCGCTCTAAAATAAATAATAATAATAATAATAATATTACCTACCTATATATATATATATATACTGGGGGCCTATTACCTACCTATATCTTTACTGGAGGCCCAATTTCCTACCTATATCTATATTGGGGGCCCTATTACCTACCTATATGTATTCTGGGGGCCCTATTACCTACCTATATATATACTGGGGGCCCTATTACCTACTTATACTCTACTGGCAGCCTATTGCCTACCTATATTTGTACTGGCAGCCTATTACCTAAGTATATCTATACTGAGGCCCTTTTACCTACCTATATATACTGGGGGCCTATTACCTACCTATATCTGTACTGGCAGCCTATTACCTACCTATATCTATACTGGGGGACCCTATTACCTATCTATAGACTGGGGGCCCTATTATATATCTACAGATTGGGGGACCCTATTATCTTTATACTGACTGGGTTATACTATTTTATATATACCTACTGGGGGACCCTATTACCGATCTACAGACTGGAGGCCCAAGTAACTATCTACATACTGGGGGACCCTATTATCCATATACCTTCTCGGGGACCCGATTACCTATATATCTATTGGGGGACAGATACCCTATATACCTACCTACTGAGGAGACCTATATGCCTACCTACTAAGAGGGGGTGTATAAACCTACCTAATGGCAGCCTGTAAAGGAACAATGGGTGATTCCCCATCCTCCACACAGGAACCTGGCTTTCTTATCATATGAAAGCGGGTTGCTGTGGAGATGGTGCATCATTATGCTTTCCTGTATAAACTCCCATTAGGAAGGAAGTTATATAAACCCCCAAGTAGTTAGGTAGGTACAGTGAAGGAAATAATTATTTGATCCCTTGCTGATTGTGTAAGTTTGCCCACTGAAAAAGACATGAACAGTCTATAATTTTAAGGGTAGGGTAATTTTAACATTGAGAGATAGAATATCCAAAATAAAATCCAGAAAACCATATTGTATAAATTATATAAATTTATTTGCATTTTACTAAGAGAAATAAGTATTTAAGAGTTCTGGCTCCTACTGACTAGTTAGACGCCCCTAATCAACTCATTACCTGCATTATAGACAGCTGTCTTAAATAGTCACCTTTATAACTCCTTTCCACAGACTCAATTAATCAAACAGACTTCAGGGAGGCGGGGCCTGACTGCCGAGAGGAACAGATGCACAGAAAAGAGCTACTGCAGTTTTTGCCTCAAAATCCTTATCCTGCTAATCCCAAGTCCCTGAGAGAGGAGACACGGCGGGTCACCCTACCTGAGGACCACTGTGTGTTGGGAGTCCATGAGATCACCCTGACCGGCTATACTTGTGGTCGGGATCTGGAGCTGCAGCCTGCTGTCAGGCGGTGAGAGCGCTGAGCTGCGTGCACGATCCCTGCCGCTCCCTGAGTCTTCTCCTCCCTGCACTGATCCCTGGGATCTGACAGCCACACTGTGGTGGCGGGGACTCGTGACTGGTCGCTGCTGGGACTCCGAGCAGCTCCTTGGCTGGTGGTTTACAGGTACAGTGTGCCTGGGGTACAGAAGCACCCACTGACCAGCACAGCAACGCTGCTGTAGGAGCCCCTGCGCATCGGACAGCATAGCTTGTGTGCAGGGGGGATTGTGAGAGACGCCCGCCATAGTTCTACCAAGACCAAGTGAGGAGTGATGCCACCATCTTCCCTTAGGGGTTGGAATGCACAGGGGACCGCCATTTTACTCTGCATCCACGGGCTTTGCTGTTTTAAGGTTTACACAATTTTAGGACTTTGTCACGTTGTGCCCAGTGATATTGTTGTGTGATGCCAGCCCTGGAATCATGGCATATTCCTATCGCTGCCTGAGAGTTCTCATACCACCATTGTCTCCTTCCTGTATTTCAAAGCCAGAGCTCCTGCTTTATGGTCTCTGTCTCCATCTTGTGGTTAGTTGGTGTAGGACAGATATCTGGACATTAAGGCAGAGATTTATGGTGGAGAGAGGTTATGGAGAGCTTTGTAGTTCATGGTTAGTAACTTGAAATTAATGCGCTGGTAATGGGTAGCCAGTGAAGGGATTAACAGAGGGGAGAGGCAGAAGAGTAGCGAGGAGAGAGGTGAATAAGATGGGTAGCAGAGTTGAAGATGGATTGAAGGGGAGCAAGAGTGCTAAACGGGCGGCCACAGAGAAGAATGTTGTAGTAGTCTAGGCGGGAAATAACAAGGGCATGGACCAGCATTTTTGTAGTGTCAGGGTTAAGAAATGAGTAGATTCGTGAAATATTTTTCAGGTGGAGGCAGCAGGCAGAGGTAAGGATTTGGATGTGTGGTTTGAAGGACTAAGCGGAGTCAAGGGTTATCCCAAAGCAGCGGACTTGCGGGACCGGTGAGAGTGTAGAGCTATTGAATATGATAGAGAGATCAGGTGGAGGGATGGAGTGGGAAGGTGGAAAGATAATGAATTCAGTTTTCTCTACATTAAGTTTTAGGAGACAGGAGGAGAAGGAGGATAATGACGATAGACATTCTGGGACCTTGGACAGTAGAGAGTTAATGTCTGGGCCGGAGATGTAAAGTTGGGTGTCATCAGCATACAGGTGGTATTGAAAGCCATGTGATGCTATGAGCTGACCCAGACCAAGAATGTAGATAGAGAGGAGTAAGGGACCCAGAACTGACCCCTGGTGGACACCAACAGGGAGAGGTCGAGAGGAGGAGGTGGTACAAGAGTGAGAGACACTGAATGTATGATCGGTGAGGTATGAGGAGATCCAGGAAAAGGCCGAGTCCATGATACTGAGGGATGAGAGGATTTGTAGCAGGAGGGAATGGTCGATAGTGTCAAAGGCAGAGGATAAGTCTAGCAGGAGAAGGATAGAGTAGTGACGTGAGGCTTTAGCAGTTACTAAGTCGTAGGTGACCTTGGTTAGGGAGGTCTCTGTAGAGTGATGGGATCAGAAACCAGATTGTAGTGGGTCAAGAAGAGAGTTGGGGGACAGATGGAAGGACAGTTGAAGTTAGACGTGTTGTTAGAGGTGTTTAGATGCAATTGGAAGCAGTGAGGTGGGGCGATATTTGGACAGAGAGGAGGGGTCAAGATATGGTTTCTTTAGGATGGGTGTGATGGTAGCATGCTTAAAGGAAGAAGGGAAGATGCTACAGGTTAGTGATAGGTTGAAAATATGGGTGAGAGCTGGGATTATCACAGGACTGAGGTCTGGGATGAGGTGAGATGGCAAGTGGGTCAAGTTTACAGGTAGTGAGGATGGATTTGGAGGGTAGAGAGGAGAGCATGTCATGATGACAGTGGTGAAGCAAGTTAGGGAGGGGAAGTGCAAGGTGCAGGTAGAGGGGTTGGCGGTGGTGACTGTGCAGGCATGGATGTGGGCAAAGGGGACAGTGGGGTGAAGCTTTCTCTGATGAGGTTGGTCTTGTTTAGAAAGTGGGTGGCAAAGTCATCTGCTGAAAGGAGGGATGGGGAGGAGGTGCTGGTGGACGGAGGAGAGAGTTGAAGGTGTTGAATAGTTGTCTGGGGTTGTGAGACAGCAAGGGTATGAGATTGGTGAAGTAATCCTGTTTAGCTGAGGCGGGTGCAGACTTAAATGTGTGTAGCAATTTTTTGTATGAGGCAAAGTCGTCGGTGTAACGGGTTTTCTTCCAGCGCCGTGCAGCAATTCTTGAAGCTCGCCTCAGCTGTTTAGTGAAGTCTGTGTGCCAGGGCTGTCCATTGGTTCTGCGGGTTCTGTTGTGAATGAGGGGGGCGACCAAATCAAGAGTGGAGGTGATTGTGTGGTTGTAGAAAGTGGTGTCTGTGTCAGGTTCATCAAACGAGGATATGGTAGAAAGAGGTACGAGAGAGTCAGAGAGTGTGCGAGGGTTAAGGTTTTGTAGATTCTTGTGGGAGTATACTAGGTGTGAGACAGGAGGGGTAGGTTGGGAGGAGAGTGTGGTGAAGGTAAATAGGTTGTGGTCAGATATAGGGTGTTTACAGTTCGAGAAGTCAAATAGGGGGTAGAGGCGGGTGAAGACAAGGTCCAGCGTGTGTCCATCTTTGTGAGTGGCTCCAGAGGTCCACTGGGAGAGGCCAAAGGAAGAGGAGAGTGAGAAGAGTTTGCTGGCAGCAGAGTGGGGTATGTCGATGGGGAGGTTAAAGTTTCCCATTATGATAGTGGGGATGTCAGTGGAAAGAAAGTGAAGAAGCCAGAAGGCGAAGTGGTCAAGGAAGGTGGTGACAGGGCCTGGTGGTCGGTAGATGACTGCCACTTGGAGATTGGACGGGGAGTAGATGCGGAGAGAGTGCCCCTCAAAGGAGGGGAGGTTGAGGAAAGGTAGCAGGGAAGTGGGGGTAAAGTAACAGGTGCCTGACAGGAGGAGGCCAACACCTCCTCTGTGCTTGTTGCCGGGGCGGGAAGCATGGGTAAAGTGGAGACCACCAAGTAAAGTGCAGCAGGAGAGAACGTGTCAGAGGGCGTCAGCCAGGTTTAAGTCAAACAAAAGGATAAGTTACGTGATATTAAAGAGTAAAAGATATGTTCACCGCACACCGATAAGTATTTGCAAAATATTTATTAATGTAAATCAGAGGCAGTAACATTGACGCACAAAATTCAAAAGCATTGCTGAACAGATGTTTTACAAAAGGTAATTTTTTGGTCAATTTTTTCTTTAGAAAAAGGAAAGAGATGTCATTGTTAACGTCATTTCGGCTAGTAGCCTTTCTCGAGAGACATCTGGAATAGGAAAGACAATGTAAATGACATAAACATGATGGAACCATGATCAAAATGAAGGAAATAGATGATAGAGAAGTAAAAGAGGGGTAGGAACAGTAAAGAAGGGGATAAGGTAGGAGGGGGATGGGGCGAAGACAGAGAATAAACAGATGGTAAAATGACATGACACAGAAGGAACATAGTAGGAGTAGTGAACATGACTTACCACATGGAGACACTGAGGAAGATGGTTATAAAAGATAAGGTATATCTGTGTAGATGAGCAAAGGAACAAATGGATGAAAATGTGTAAGATGATGGGGGCAGATATAAGGAGGTAGTGAAGAAAATGAGATGATAAGAAGATTACCATATACATGTAGGGAGCGTCCCCCAAGGAATGAGTCGCTGTAGGCTGGAAGAAATGAGCCTGGATAAGGCTGAGGATAAAAAATGTAAGAGGTAAGTTGGAGAGCTAAAGAAATGGGCGGTATAAGATAGGGTAGCATAGGTGCATACCGTAGCTAAGAGGAAATGCGGCGGGACCTCCGGAGCCCGTGTAGAGGCGTCAGCAAATGTCGGGGCCTCGAGCGCCCGGATATACCCGGCGCGCATGCGAGTAACAAGCCGTGCGTATGCACCACGCCGCAGAAGTCAAGAAAGGGACAGGGCAAAATGTACCTACGTGCGCGTGCGCCAAAACCGCAGACGCACTAAAGACAAACCGGGACATAGTAAAAAGAATAGACATGAGCAATATATCGATGAGAATTGAGATAAAGAGGGGGAAATCTGTACTTAAGAGGACTAAGAATAAAATAAATCGTAAGGATAGGTGATGTGGGATAAAAAAAAGGGGGAATGTGTAATGGAGAGAAAAGATACACAGAAAAGGAACTAGGTAAGTAGAAATAAAGTCGTAGATAAAAAGAACGTGGAGGATGTATGGAATTAAGAAATGAAGTATGGGAGAGAAATCATAAAACCTCCCCATCAACTACTTCCTTCTTTTTAGTCATGGTTCCGTCATGTTTCTATCATTTACATTGTCTTTCCTATTCCAGATGTCTCTCTCGAGAAAGGCTATTAGCCGAAACGTTGTTCACAATGACATCTCTTTCCTTTTTCTAAAGAAAAAATTACCCAAAAAATTACCTTTTGTAAAACATCTGTTCAGCAATGCTTTTGAATTTGGTGCGTCAATGTTACTGCCTCTGATTTACATTAATAAATATTTTTGCAAATACTTATTGGTGTGCGGTGAACATATATTTTACTGTACCTGGATCAATTGATCCGTTTCCACCTAGCACCCGTTTCCCCTCTTTCTTAAAGGTGTGCGTGACCCTTTGCATATATATATATACGTGATATAAAGAGGTCATGTATGTAGGAGAGTTTGTTGCATACAGACGGTGCATTCCAGGGAGCTCAGGAGAGAGAAATAGGAGAAGGGGTACAAGGGAATGGGTTTTAAGTTTGCGGGGTTAAAAAATTTTGAAGAGATAGATCTGTTTGCAACCGGAGATACAATAGTGGGAATGTGCTGCGGGGGGCCCTGGGTTAGGGGATATATCCCCAGCAGCAAGGAGGAGCAGAGAGAGGGTTAATAGGTGGGAGTAAGATAGACGGTAATTTGGCTGGGTCTGTTTAGTGAGGAAGGCATTGATAGTAGGAAACTGGATGCACCTATCTCCCCTGAGGAAATTCAGACGGCCATCATGTCATTTAAAAATGCAAAATCCCCAGGGACAGATGGACTATCCACTGAATTTTTTAAGCAGGATCCTGATTTTTTTGCCCCGCTGCTACTTAGGCTGTTCAGTGAGGCAAATGACGCTTCTTGTCTTGCTGCCTCAATGTGGGAGGCACTTATTGTAGTAATTCCCAAGCCAGTTAGGGACCCTGGGTTATGTTCATCGTATAGGCCAATTTCCCTGTTGCAGACAGATATTAAGATACTGGCAAAAGTCTTGGACATGTGTCTTAATTCTGTCATTCTCCCCCTCGTACATGCTGATCAATCTGGGAAGTACATGCCTGGGAAGTACACAGCCACGAATCTGTGTCGGCTCTTCATGAATCTGCAGGCCTCCCATTTTTATGTAGGTACTAGGATATAGATGTCTCTAGATACAAATAAAGCCTTCGATTCTGTGGGATTGAACTACCTGTGGTTAGTCCTCCATAGATTTAGGTTTGGTCCATCTTTAACATCCTGGGTGAAGCTGTTGTACTATCAAATAACTGCCAAAGTTAGAGTTAATGGGCTCATATCAGATGAACTTTCGTTGTGTAGAGGCACTAGGCAGGGGTGCCCCCTACCCCTGCTTCTGTTTACTCTGGCCATTGAACCCTTAGCAGCCCATATAAGAACGGATCCAGATATACAGTAGATTGATTTGCTGTGGGATCTTTGCGTGAAAAAAATGAGTCTTTATGCAGATGATGCGTTGTTATACCTGTGAGATGTTGACACCTCACTTCCCAGAGCTTTATCTGTTGTCACTACATTTGGACAGTACTCCGGTTTGCAGGTTAATGTTGACAAATCCCTTCTACTGCCTCTAGACTCCTTTGGCCCCTCATGGCAAGCTTTAACGCTGCCACTGCAGTGGTCCTCTCAATTCACCTACTTGGACAGCACCATATCTAGATCTCTGTCTGAGTTCCATGATTTGAATATTATCCCACTTTTCGTGTTCCTTCGTAGTAAGATTCAGGGCTGGAGTAAGCTTCCTCTGTCACTTATGGCTAGAATCAGTTTAGTGAAGATGATTCGTTAGCTCACAGAGAAAAATATCACTACTGAATAAAATCACAAATTTTTATTGATATGCATTAAAAATAATGATTAATACACCTCACATACAGAGCACGCCTATATCAAAGCAAACCTTAACATGCTATCCAAATATAGAGAGAAGGGGTACAAATACAAAATGTTATTACTATCCATCACAGTGTATAAATGACCACAACAAGATATTTTTTGCTTCTCATGGTTCTGCAGATCATATCAGTGTCTGCTCAAAGATGGACATAGATCTTAATCCAAACACCATGGAAATACAATGTACATATAAGCAACTACACTATACCTGTCTAAGGGGGCGACCCCGCCTATCAGAAGACTACCCCTACCTCTAACAGTAATGTATGAAACATTGATACTTATAATCAGACCACCACAAATGCCAAGCAATGAGGAAAAAATAATCACCCCCCACTGCTCACTAGACACAAATTGTGCCAACAAATATGTCCCGACGCATTTCCTCAGTTCAACTGGTTCCTCAGGAGACATCTGATATCGAAGCCAAAAATTGGTAATCAATGGTAGCCCAAGAAAATAGTGAAACCACCAACAAGGTGGTGATAACTTGGTAGCCTGATAGATAGACTAGTCTCTCCATCATCTATCAGGATCAGATTTTATGGAGACTTGCGATCCCCGCGCAGCGCCATTTATCACTTTAAGCTGCTTCCTATACTTTTAGCAGCCATCCAATCAGTGCAGAGCAGAGGGGGGTCAAAAACGTCAACACTGAGGGTGTAGAGATCTCCTTGGCTGCTAAAATCACATGACCCTATGTATGTCCCCTGTAATTCCGTAGTCCCATTCCGCCCCCCCAAAAAATTTTTTAAAAAAAAACCCTTTGGGGGGTTTTTAAAAATTTTTCCCCTTGGGGGCCCCTTTCCCCCTTTTTCCCCCCAAAAGGGGGAAAAATTTTTAAAAACCTTTTCCCCAAACCCCGGGCCAAAATTTTCCCCTTTTTTCCCCACTTTTCCAATTCCCCAAGGGGGGGGGGCCCCCCCCCCCCAAAAAAAGGGGAAAGGGGGGTTTTTTAAAAAAACCCCCCCCCAAAAAAACCCAAAAAAAGGGGGTTTTAAAAACCCCCCCCCGGGGCCCCCTTTTTGGGGGCCCCGGTTTTTAAAAGGGGGGGGGAAAAAAAATTTTTCCTTCCATCCCTTTTAAAAAAAAAAATTTTTTTTTCCCCCTTTTGGTTTAATTTTTTTTGATAAAAAAATTTTTTTCCCCCCCCCTTTTTCCCTTTAAATGGGGGGGCCCCCCCCCCCCAAGCCCCCCCCCCAAAAGGGAAAAAAAAGGGGCCCAAAAAAAAACCCCCGGGAAAACAAAAAAAAATTTCCCCCCCTTTTTCCGGGGGCCCCCCCCCCCGGGGGGCCCTTTCCCTTTTTTGGGTTTTGGGCCCCCCGGCCCCCCCCCAAAAAAAATTGGTTTTTGGGGGGGAAAAAAGGAAACCAAAAAAAATTTGGGTTTTTTTAAAAAAAACCCCCCCCCCTTTTTAAAATTTTTTTGGGGGGGGAAAAAAACCCCTTTTTCCCCGGGTTTTTTTCCCCCAAAAAACCCAAAAGGGGGAAAAAAAAAAGGGGGGGGGTTTTCCCCCCCCAAAAAAAAAAAAAAAAAAAAAAAAAAAAATTTTTTTTTCCCCCCAAAAAAGGGGGGCCCCCCAAAATTTTCCCAAAAAGGCCCCCCGGGTTTTTAAATTTTTTTGGCCTTTTTTTAAGGAAATTTAAAAAAAAAGGGGAAAAAATTTTTTTGGAAAGGGGCCCCCCAAAAAAAATTTTGGGGGTTTTTTAACCAATTTTTGGGGCCCCCGGAAAAAAGGGGGGGGGGAAAAAAGGGGGACCCCCTTTTTCCCCCTTTTCCCCCCCCCCCGGGGGGGCCCCCCGGGTGGGCCCCCCCCCGGGGGGCCCCCCCCGGGGGGGGGGGCCCCCCCCCCCCCCCGGGGGGCCCCGGGGGGCCCCCCCCCCCCCCGGGGCCCCCGGGCCCGGGCCCCCCCGGGGCCCCCCGGCCCCCCCCCCGGGGGGGCCCCCCCCTTTTGGCTTTCCGGGTTTTAAAAAACCCCCCCCTTTTCCTTTGCCCCCTTTTTTGGTTAAAAAAAACCCCGGGCCCCTTTCCGGGCCCGGTTTTTTAAATTTCCAATTTTCCCCCCCCCCCCCCTTCCCTTTTCCCCCCCCCCCACCCCCCCAATTTTTGGGCCCCCCAACCCCCCCCCCCCCCCCCCCCCCCCCCCCTTTTCCCCCCCAAAATTTTAAAAAACCCCCTCCCCCGAAAAACCCCCCGGGGGAGGAAAACCCCCCCCCCCCCAAAAAAACCCCACCCCCTTTTGGGCGGGGGGGAAAAGGGGGTTTTTCCGTTGGGGGGGTTGGCCCCCCCTTTGGGGGGGGATCCACTACAACCCCCCTCGTTTCCCGGTTTTTGAGCAAATCTGATTCAAGGGGCCCAAAGGTTTCAAAATTTCCAGTTCGGGGGGTGCTACAGACACAAAAGCGACTCTTACCAAATCTGTTATACACAAAAATTGCTTTTAAAAAGAGGTTGCTTGCAGCAGATCTCATTCTGTGCCTTTCAAAAAGTGTTTGTTTCTTTTCAAATTTGTTGAAAAACCCCCAAAAAGGGCTATTTTAAAGTTTTTGTGCTAATGCTATTTTCATAAAAATACCGCGGCCCAAAATTTAAAAATAGAAAAAATCTATTTGAGATTTCCTTTTAAATTGGGGGAAATTTTGTTTTTTATTGAAAAAAACTTCCTTTCCTCCAGTGTTTGGGGGTAGAGTTCTTCCCTAAAAAACCTACCAAAACTTTGCTTTTTAAAAATTTATCTTTTTTTGAAAAGGAGAATAGGGTTGGGTAAACGAGCAAGGAGGGGTGTAAAGATAGCAAATGGGACGCGACAAGGGAATCCTTCCAGTGCTCCCACAACCCCAGAAGCCAGCCAACAAACGTCGTTCCCCGGCCCTCAGGCCTGTCAAAAAGCTTTGGGTAACTGACCAAAACGTCGCCAATCTGTTCTTCAGTGGGGTTAAAAAAACCACCCTACAAACCAGTGGGTTTACCCCCCTATTCCTCTCAATTTTACGGCAACAAATGTGCATCAAACAAACCCTTTCCCCCCTGAAGCAAAAAAGGCCGAATACACAAAAACCCAAAAGGGCCGAATGTCTCAACTGCAAGGAAAAAAACATTTGATCATAGATCTCCCAGAAGAAATAGAGGGGATAAGCCGGGGAAATTTTCATGAAAATCTGAAACTGGGCAAGTGCTAGACCCCGGGACCCTTACCTCCTCGGGTTTTATTTGAGGGGGACATAGAATAACAACCGACCTCTTCTTGGGCCGGGGAGCCCCAGTGAACCTCCCCAATTTTGAAGGTCTTGAACTATAGAGACCATGACGCAATCTTGGCTGCTGCACGGAAAAAGGGAGAGAATAGATATGAGAACACTAGACTATCCTTCTACCCGGACTACACCACAGAGGTCCAGACAAAAAGACGACAGTTCGCACCTGTCAGAAATCGCTTAAGGGATCTTGGACTGTGATACTCCATGCTATACCCAACACGTCTGTAAGTTCAAGACCAGTACAAAGCTGTCTTCTTCACCACGCCTGAGGAGGCCAATGATTGGCTGGACAGGCATCAAGTAATGAGACGTTGATTTATTTGTTTAGGATAAATGTCTTTTTCTTCTGCTTTACGAGGATATTAATTAGGCCTTTAATGGGTATATGTTCAATTTCCTTACCTGGAAACTCTACTTCTGAGAGAGGAGGAGAGTTGGGGAGGGAAAGGGAGAGAATAGAATGCTAAATCTGCCGATTGATGTTAACCCACTTCTCTTCTCTAGCTCAACTCCTCAGTAGGTTTTCTTTACCACACCTGAGGAGGCCAATGATTGGCTGGACAGACATCAGGATGGGGGACGTTGACCTCAGCCATAGCTTTCCTACAGCTTTCCTACACTATTACTCCCCTCGCTCTTACACAGTTAAACCACCTAGGTCCCAGTTAATACTATGCATGTTTTCTCGATAGGATATAGGTAAGACATACCCTGAAGGGGAAAGGAGGACTGGGAGGGGGAGGGGGATCGTGGCACTCACCAATTGATAGTGATTCACTCTTTATCAATCTAAATTGGTCAGTTAAAGCCGTTAATGAGGGAAGCTCATAATTGTTTTCTCTCGGTACTACTATCTTTGTTTTCTACTTGTTGTATCACACTCTATGTACCGCACTAGGGGTGTTGAGGGGTTTCTTTCCCTCCTATTTAGATTGTTTGTAGTAGGGTTTGCTCCTATATGGAGTAACAGTTTAGGATGTTTTTCTATGCAAAGTTTGGGGGAAAATGCTCCAGCAGGTTTGGGTGGTTTCGGCAGGTTGGGCGAGGGAAGGGATAAGTTGTTGTTTTTCCTCAGTATGGGTGTGTGTGGTGGTTGAATGTTGTGTGGTGTGTATATGTGTCTGCGCTGGCATCTGGATCCCAAACAGTAGGGGCAAGGTATTTTATCTGCTTTTCTCATGACATCCTTTAGTGTGATTTCCTGGAATGTCTGGGGCTTAAACTGCAAAGTGAAGCGGGCTTTAGTTTTTTATTTTCTTAGTCCATATAACCCTGATATTGTGATATTGCAAGAAATGCATCTCCGGAGACAGAAAGTTTCGGCTCTTAAACGACCATGAATTGGGTCCAGTTACCATGCAGTGTTCTCTAACTATGCGAGAGGGGTCTCAATACTGGTAGCAAAAACCTTCTTTCCAATTGTTGATTTTCAATAGCACATGGGAAGTTTTTGGTAATGCATGTTCAAATATGCGGCCTGAGCTATGTCATAGGGGGTATATATATTCCTCCCCCATTCGGTAATGCTGTCTTTAGAGAGGGGGGCCCCAACATTTTTCATTTCATGGGGTCCACGTCATAGGGGGTGATTTTAAATGCACACTTACCAAACTTGGATATGTTTTTTACATTCATCGATGCATGGTTGGAATCCTGGGCAAGGGTTTGTAACTCACTGAAGTGTGACGATGACGTCATCCCAAGGATAGGCATTTTTCCTGCTTCTCCGCGACCTCTGGATCACTCTCCCGTATTGACTTGGCATTTGCTAATAAAGATCTAATATCACAAGTGACAGTAGCGGATTACATTCATAGAGGTATCTCCGACCATGCACCGCTCTTGATACGGGTGACCCAGCCATTAGTCGGATCAACCAAAACATGGAGACTAAACTCCAAATGGTTACAGATTCCGGAGTTAGCGGATAGTTGCAGGTCTGAAGTGGAACATTACTGGACGGAAAATGTAGGGACTCAAAAACCTTTGATGAAGAATTGCTTTTTTAGAGTGTCGCTTAAAAAAAAAGGGGGGGTGGAGGAGGAAAATTTATTCAGCAAAGCGAAAAACTTTATACCCGACAAAAACCCAAGAGAGGAATTTGGAGGCCACAAGAGCCTTTTAACTTACTTCTTCCCAATTACTAAAAAAAAAGGTTATGTACAAAGCAATCTTGTTCCTGGGAAAAAAGACGGGAGAGTTTTTGGCTTTTTTGGGGGTGGGAGGTCCCGAGGACAGGGGTTGGGGATATCAACTCTAAAGGATTTTGGTAACTGCCAGAGGGAATCTAAAAAACAGTTGCAAATTCTACACTTCCTATCGCTCAAAAATTTAAAATTACGGAGTGGGCTTCAGGTTTTCGGAATCAATTTCCCCCCAAAAATTTGTCAAAGAGCAAAGAATTTTGGAAGGGCCCAGTAACTGTTGAAAAATTTCAAAGGCAACGGGATAGGCGTGGGAAGGCTCCGGGCCCGACAACCTCCACTGAATGGTATAAGATGTATGCAGAGGAGAGTAGCTGTCGCCTGGAAATTCTATTTAAGCATGCCTTTGAAAGAGGTTGTCTGCCTCCGACTCTTTATGATGCTAACATAGTGATCTTATACAAACAGGGCAAACCCCCAGATGCTTGCTCTTCATATAGACCCATTTCCCTTATAAATCTAGATGTTAAAATATGGGCGAAAATCTTAGCGACCCATCTCAATTCCATAATCCTTTCCGTAATCGGGGTGGACCAGTCGGGGTTTATGCCTGGGAAATCCAATGATATTAATTTAAGGAGACAATGCCGGGCAAAGGGTGATAGCATCACATGACAACGAAAAAGCATTTGACTCCATAGAATGGTGATTTATCTGGGCGGTCTTGCAATTCATGAACTTCCCCACTGATTTTCTTAAATGGCTAAATATATTACACTTGAAACCCAAAGGGAGTGTGTTAGTAAATGGCTTCCTATCCCCTCAGTTCTATCTGGAGAGAGGAACTTGGCAGGGATGCCCTCTGTCCCCCCTTTTGTTTCCGCTAACCATAGAGCCCTTATCTATCCTAATAAATAATACAGTGCCTTGCGAAAGTATTTGTCCTTCTTGAACTTTTCAATCTTTTGCCACATTTCTGGCTTCAAACAAAGATATAAAATTTAAATTTTTTTGTGAAGAATCAACAACAAGTGGGACATTATTGTGAAGTGGAACAAAATTTATTGGATATTTTAACCTTTTGTAAGAAATAAAAAGCTGAAAAGTGGGGCATGCAATATTATTCGGCCCCTTTCGGCAGTAAACTCACTCCAGAAGTTCAGTGAGGATATCTGAATGATCCAATGTTGTCCTAAATGACTGATGAGGATAAATATAATCCATCTGTGTGTAATCATATGAATGCACCTGCTCTGTGATAGTCTCAGGGTTCTGTTTAAAGCGCAGAGAGCACCCTGAAGACCCAGGAACACACCAGGCAGGTCCGTGATACTGTTGTGGAGAAGTTTAAAGCTGGATTTGGATAAAAAAAGATTTCCCAAACTTTAAACATCCCAAGGAGCACTGTGCAAGTGATTATATTGAAATGGGCATAGTATCAGACCACTGCAAATCTACCAAGACCCGGCCATCCCTCTAAACTTTCATCTCAAACAAGGAGAAGATGCAGCCAAGAGGCCCATGATCACTCTGGATGAACTGCAGACATCTACAGCTGAGGTGGGAGAGTCTGTCCATAGGACAACAATCAGTCGTACACTGCACAATCTGGCCTTTATGGAAGAGTGGCAAGAAGAAAGCCATTTCTCAAAGATATCCATAAAAAGTCTTGTTCAATGTTTGCCACAAGCCACCTGGGAGATACACCAAACATGTGGAAGAAGGTGCTCTGGTCAGATGAAACCAAAATTAAACTTCTTGGCCACAATGCGTAAATGGTGTAAAAGCAACACAGCTCATCACCCTGAACACACTATCCCCACTGTCAAACATGGCATCATGGTTTGGGCCTGCTTTTCTTCAACAGGGAAGATGATTTAAATTGATGGGAAGATGGATGGAGCCAAATACAGGACCATTCTGGAAGAAAACCTGTTGGAATCTGGAAAAGACCTCAGACTGCGATGGAGATTTATCTTCCAACAAGACAATGATCCCAAACATAAAGCAAAATCTACAATGAAATGGTTCACATATAAATGTATCCAGGTATTAGAATGGCCAAGTCAAAGTCCAGACCTGAATCCAATCCAATCGAGAAAAAAGAGCTGAAAACTGCTGTTCACAAACGCTCTCCATCCAACCTCACTGAGCTAGAGTTGTTTTCCAAGGAAGAATGGGCAAGAATTTCAGTCTCCTGATGTGCAAAACTGATAGAGACATACCAACCGACCTGCAGTTGTAATCGCAGCAAAAGGTGGCCCTACAAAGTATTAACTTAAAGGGGCCGAATAATTTTGTATGCCCCACTTTTCAGTTCTTAATTTTTTACAAAAGTTTAAAATATCCAATAAATTTCTTTCCACTTCACAATTGTGTCCCAGTTGTTGTTGATTCTTCACAAAAAAATTAAAATTTTATATCTTTATATTTGAAACCAGAAATGTGGCAAAAGGTTGAAAAGTTGAAGGGGGCCGAATACTTTCGCAAGGCACTGTAATCCGATGATTGAAGGTTGGGACATAAAGGGGGTGACAGAAAAGGTCTCGCTATATGCCGATGATTTGTTAGTATATTTGGCCAATCCATGGGCATCTTTGGAGGCGCTCCTTGATGTTATGGATAGCTATGGTATTTTTTCTGGCCTGAAGGTTAACTGGTCAAAATCGGTGCAGTTTCTGGTGGATGGGGTAGAAAGAGAAGATGTATCTCCTTGTTGTCGACTAGAAATTTCAGATCAATTTAGATATCTGGGTATCCGAATCCACAGAGATGTTAAACAGTTTATGGCCCTCAATGTGACCACGGTGGTACAGGAATTCTCACAAAAATTGGCTATATGGAAAACTTTGCCTCTGACCCTCGTAGGTTGCATTAATGTCATAAAAATAGTGCTGCTACCAAAACTGTTATATTTATACGGGGCGACACTGGTCTCTCTGTCCCGAGCTCATTTCCAGACTCTTGAGAGATTAATGTCTTCTTTCTTATGGAATGGGGGAACCCCCAGGGTAAGCAGGTCCACGTCAAAGGCCCCTTCTGAACATGGAGGTTTGGCTCTTCCAGATTTTTACATATACTATGAGGCGGTTCAGCTCTCTTATGCGGGTTGGTGGATCAGGGCAGACCACAATAACCCAGGGGTGGTCCCTGAAGCCACTGTGGTAGGTTCCTGCGAGGCCTTGGCCAATTTAGTGTACAGACAGGCGATATATCACCTCCCATATTACACATTTAATATGGCAGCCACAGTGTCCATCTGGCAAAAATTTGTGGAAACATACAAGGGCAATGGGAGTGGAGAATCTTGGTCTCCATATATACCAATATGGAGAAACATAAGGTTGGCGGAGCTAGTTTCTTTAGTGGATTTTGAGATGTGGCCTCAGAAGGGACTAAAGTACTTGGGCCAACTGTATGTGGAGGGGCGATTACTAGATTTTTCAGAATTATCCGACTTTTGTGGCCTCCCTCGGTCTACACTTTTCAAAAATTTCCAACTTCGTCGCGCCTGTTTTAAACAGTTGGGGGGGAGGGGGCAGTTTCCAATTAGATTGTGGTAGGTTGGAGCAAATAGCTAGAAGGGAGGACTCTTCAAAGCAGTTATCTATCTTCTACCAAAATATTATGGGATCCAGCCTTCACCAATGGAAAAAGCCTTTTAGAAATGAAAACTTGATATCCCACGTCTAGAATCTCATCACAGGGATGAACTGGCTTCTTCATGGAGATCCAGAGTAATAAGCTTAAGGGATAAATTAATACAAGCTAAATGGCTTCACAGAGTTTACCTCACTCCAGTCCGACTGGCCCAGATGGGTAAATTACCCTCTGCAATTTGTACTAGGTGGAATATGGTACGTGGAATACTGATTCTTATGGTTTGGGACTGCCCCTCTATTCAACCCTTCTGGTCAAGAGTCCACTCATTTCTAAATGAGAAACTGTGATTCCCTGGCATATGCGCTCCGACAAATAGCTTATTAGGCTTGGTAGAGGAACTCATTCCAACCAAAAATGAAAGGAAACTATATAGGCTATTAAATGTTTTATGCTAGGAAATCAATTCTCCTGAATTGGAAACTGCCAAAGTTGCCCTCCCTCGGACATTAATAGCAACTTATCAATAGTGATCTACCAATGTATAGACTTACTTAGGAATCAGAGATTTTCAGAGGTCTGAAGTCTATGGATTACGGCACATTCACCCAAGTTCTCAGGGTGCTTGCTGGTGGGGTCTGGATTTCGGGGTGGTTTGGCTGATAATTTGTTATTTTGTGCATGTGTGGTTTTGAGTGATGTCTTTGGGAACGAATGGTCGATCAGGACTGTCTAGATAACAGATCAGGTCAGGCATGGTACTATTAGATATCTCTCATTTTTTCTAAATTCTATTGCATATGGTTATGTATAAGAGCTCTGGAATTGCTTGCCCGACTACCAGAACTTGCTATTCATGCAATGCTATCTTTGGCTGTACTTGATCGTTTCTAAATGAGATGTTCAATGCACTTTTTGTATACCATTTTGAAAATTGCAAAATAAACACTTTAAAAACAAACAAAACATCATTGCTGAGGTGCAGGGCTCTCATTGGCTGCTAAAATCAAGTTATATTTTACTGTACTGAGTTCTGAATGCCATTTTCAGCTCGCTCTCTGTACTGCACAGACTGCTCTCTGTCTGCTTGCTTGCATGCAAGCACAATCTTTTTTTAGTGATTTTAGACAGGAAAAGCTGCTATTCAGGTTAGGTAATTAGTTATGGGGGTTGCAGCAAGCTTAGGGAATCAAGACTTAGATAGCATTTTCCTCTCCATAGACAGCAATAATTAGGGAGTTTTGTATTGCTGGCTGCATCTTTCCCACACCTAGAAGCTGTTATTTGGCAACATTTGCAGGCTCACAAAACGCCTAACTCTAATATACATGGATTTATATTATACAGAGTGCCTGGATTTGTTAAATCATATTAAGTGCCCAAAAGTTCAATTTTTGCAGTATTGGGGGCAAAATCATGTTATAACACGTCATCTCCAATTCTCCTACACAAAAAAATAGATTCTAAATAGTGGTTGGTTGGTGAGAATTATACTGAGTGGAGAAAACATCATTTTTAGCATTTTTGGGGGTTCAGTAATTGTATTTCACACCGTCTCCAAATCTCCTATACAAAGACATATATTTGAAATAGTGGTTGGTTGAAATTATACTGAGTGGAGAAAAGTTCATTTTTGGCAGTTTTTTGAGTGAAATGCCTTTCAAATAAACTGTGTGTTGTCATATAGATATATATCCTGGAAATGGAGTTCTCTCTGTTAAATCTTACTCAATGCCAAAAAGTGTAATATTGCCAAATTTTAAGTCCACATAACGCTGAAATATGCCAGTGCGTTATTGTGATCCACATATATATATACTGTACACTTCTCTCTTTTTTATTACATATATCTTGTGCCATGCGCAGAGCTCTAATATTTAGCTTTTGAACATGGTGAGAACTAGAGGTGGTAAGCAAGCAAGGAGGGGCGTAGGAAGTGGCGATAGAGGTACGAGACACGGCACTCCTTCCAGTGCTCCAGACAACACACAAGCGAGCACATCATCAGTCGCAGGACCGTCAGGCCTGTCATCGCTTGGTAGGTTCCCTGTGCGTCTCATTACTGAACAGCATTGCCAATCTTCTTCAGTGGTTATCAGTCCCTGCATCCAGCGGTTTTACCTTCCCTTCCTCTCAGTCATGGCCACACATGTCATCAACATCATCATCAGTCCAACTTGAAGCAAACATGGGCCGAATGTCACAACCCAATGTACAGACCACTCCAAATAATCCATATTCTTAAGAGCTCTTTGACACAATGCGTTTGGGGTCAGAAGGCATTCAAAAGATCAAGAGACCAAAGAGGATGATTTTGTCTGCTCTGACACCCAATCGCTGATCTCCTCAGAGGAAGAGAAGGAAGCTGGTCCATCGGCAGAAATACTGAGCGGTCAGGAATGCCTCGCAATGCCTTTGGCTTCTAACCCACAGCTCGAGGATGTAGACTGTGAGGAAGAGGAAGTCACCTGTGATAATGAAGACATTGCGGATCCAATGTGGTCTTTTGAGCAGCAGCTGCAGAGCGCATCATCAGTGGAGGAAGAGGAGGATGATGGGATAGTGTCAGTACGGGTCCGGCCTCAGAAAGGGAGAGGGCAGTCGCACAAGTCCACTGACATTACTGCACCAGCTGTGGTCAGTGGTGGCAGCAGGAACATAGTTACTAGGTTTTTACAGTCAAAGAGGATCAGGACCTGTGAAGCCTGGGCTTTTTCGATCAAACCTTAGATTCTTCTACTGATGTCATATGCCGGGTTTGACTGTCCACGCATCAGTAGAGGAAAGAATTAAAAGAGTTTAAGCACCATGAGCATGAACAGGCACATGCATGGAAAGCATGAATTGCTGTGGAATAGTTGCTTGGAGACAAAAGACCATACAGGTCCTGGGCTTCCAATCACTGTGACATCTTCTGCCTCCTCCTCCTCTGCCACTTCCAAGCCCAAACGGTCCTCTGCTACCAATGTGCCGGAGCAGCATGAGCCAGCATCATCCCCAGTCCCAGATACTGTCGGCCGATTCCCATCACCAGCTTCAGAGCCTACACCTTCCCCTTCTACCAGTGTGACCTGCACGCCAAACAGCAGCCAGTCCAGCAGCCAGCCTTGTGTGTAACAGGTGTGGGAGCACAAGAAACTCTTTCACCCCAACCATCCCACAGCCACAAGCTTGAATGTTGGCATTGTCAGGCTGTTGGCCTTGGAAATGTTGCCTTTCCGCTTGGTGGACACAGATGAGTTCCGCTACGTCATGGCATTGGCGTGCCCCCAATATCAGATGCCGAGCAAGCATTTTTTTTGCCAGAAAAGCTGTACCTGCCCTGGCCCGCCATGTTGCAGAAATGATCCCCAACGCGTTGGCTGCATCTGTGTCCACCAAGTCCATCTCACTACAGACACATGGACTAGTAAGCACGATCAAGGTTATTACATCTCCCTGACTGCTCACTGAGTGAGTTTGGTGGATAACAGTGCCTCTGGTGATAGGTCTCAGCTGACACTCTTTAACACTAATTTGATGGTGCAAAAACCCCAACCTCCACAGATGGTATTACAAGCCAAGAGAAATTATTTTGTCTTGGAGACCGTCAACACACAGGTCAAGAGCTGTGGACCGCTATGTGCACTCAGACTTACCAGTGGCTGGGTGCTAAGAACCTGTTACGAGGCAAGGTGGTGTGTGACAATGGGAGCAATCTCCTTGCTGCCCTTAAGATCGATACTTACTTGGCACACGTCATGAACCTGGTTGTGCATAAATTTCTCAAATGCTTCCCAGGTCTTCAGTGTCTGCTGAGGAAGTCTCAAGGTCTTAGCTCACACTTCCGGCATTCGCAGCCTGCTTCGGCACGATTGGCAGCCTTGTAGCGTGATCTGGGCCTCCCCGTCAACCGATATGTGATGTGGCAACACACTGGAATTCCACCCTCCACTTGCTCCAGTGATTCTGGCAGCAGCGTAATGCCATTATGAAGTATGAAATGTCGCACTGCCTGACGAGCAGTGGTGCGGACCTCGGGGTGTTGACCCATAGAGAGTGGAGACTGGTATAGGATCTCTGCACCATACTTGGCAGTTTTGAAGAGGCTACCAAAATGGTCAGTCGGGTTGATACCCTTGTCAGCATGACCATTGTGGTTAAATTTTTACCGAAACAAGTGTTGTGATGGAACAAGCAGTGATGGAGGATGGAGGATGTAGAAGGCCCAACTGTTTCGCAATTGTATAGATCTTCTTTAGGCGGTGGTTTATGTCGAGGGTGCATGCAGGATGGCAGTTCAGCTCACAGAGTAGAGCGCATGAGGCCAGCCATGTGTCTGGTGACGGTCAGGATGAGGAAGTGGCAGAGGATGAGGAGGCAGAGGTGGACACCACCTGTACTGATTATCCTTCAGTGGTAAGAGGTTGGCACAGATTACAGGAGGAGGAAGAAGAGGAGGAGGATCCCGTTAGTGCCCCTCGACCTCAAGGCTTGGGAGATCCCGGCAACATTTCACACATAAGTGCTTGGATGCTACATTACCTGCAACATGATCCATGCATCAAGGCAATAAAAAAGAATAGTGTTTACTGGGTGGCCACCCTCCTTGATCCACATTGCAAGACAAAAGTGTGGAATTTCCTTCCACCCACGGAAATTGACAGTAGAATGCAGGATTTTGAGTCAGTGCTCATTGACCAACTCAAGGCATCTTTTGCATCTTCACATTCTAATGTCATGGTAGAACAACATCAGCAGCGTGGCAGCAGTAGAATGGCAAGTAGCCGCAGCAGCAGCAGGCAGTGTGGCAGAACCCTACTGGGTGACATTTGGCAAACAATTTTTACCACCTCACCAACCCCTGCAAGGCAGGGCAGCATTCAGAGATAGGGATCAAACATCAATAAAAGTGTCAAAAATACATACTCGATAAATATATCTTTTACATAAATCATAAAAAAATTATAGAAACCAGATGCCAGAGAGAAAAATCAACGTTTCGGCTACTTGGCCTTTGTCAAGGACATCTAGATAAAGTAGATATGCTACAGGAGTAAGTAGTATGTATCAGCCACAGTATAATGGGAATAATATAATAGCACAAAATAGGTGGATCGAGTAATAAGGTGGAGAATAATGGTCCGAAGATATACGGCGCTAGAATCAAGCTTTATAATGTACTGAAAAACCTTCCAAAAATTCTATGTGGGGAGGAACAAGAAAAAACCCAATTAGCCCCATTGTTGCGGGGGTTAAGTTTTTAAGGAGTTCACTGTCCGGTTTAAATAATGTGTTATCTGTATTCTGTTGTATAATAGGATTCCAGTGAAATCCAATTTTTTTTTATTACTTTAAAAAGCAATCACTTATTCTTTATATGGCAGTACATAATAGGTGTACTTACATGGCAGCTACGGAGGCTTATATGAGGCCTCTGACTGCCATGGCAACTGATCATCATGTAACCGCGGGGAGCCACCCTGGGGGAGGAACGGTGAACAGCATCATTCCTCATCCATTTAGAGGCTATGTCAGTGATTGCTACAACATCTAAACTGTTGAACAGAGATCGGAGTCTGCTCCATATACCATTCACAGTGTTTGAACGTATTGGTACATCCAACTGCGAGAAGGTTTAGAGGGGTTGTCTATCTAAAATAAAGTATTTTAATAGCTCCCGGCCCCCTAGTAAAATAAAAAAACACTTATTCTCACCTTTCTCCCATTCCAGCAGTGCTTCTCTCTGGTCTTTTGTTGACATGCTTTCACTCTCAAACGGGGACGTCACTGCCATGGCATCTAATTGGCTGTAGTGGTCATATGCCAATATCATCAGTTTTCAGAGCTGTTCTCTTTTGAATGTTGATGTAAGTAGAGGCATATAACACTGCACTCAGTCAGCGGCCTCAGTAGTGATGTCTCCGTTTTGAAGTGTTGCCTTGTAAACAGAAGACTGGAGGGAAGCATCGCTGGACCTAGGGACTAAAGGAAGGGGAGTATAAGTGTTTTTTTTTTATTTTACTAGGGGCCTGGGAGCTATTAAAATGCTTTTTATATGAGGTGGACAATCCCTTTGTACCTCCGGACGTCTTGTCCCATACAGCTTCATTTTAGCGCCGTATATCTTTATTATTCTCCACCTTGTTACTCCATCCACCCAGAGCCAGGACGATAGGTAGGGAGAGAGAAGCCATCGCCTAGGGCGCCTCCCTCTGTGTGCCACTAGGGGGTGCAGGCATTGAGCCGGCTCAGAAGCTGAGCCAGCACCATACATGGCAGCTCCCTGCTGTATCTCTATACAGCAGAGAGCAGAGTGATTTACTTTCACCCCCCCTCCTTCCTCCCGGCGCCGGGGGGTGGGAGTCGACAGGGGCGGCCATGCATTAATGGCAGTGACTAAGGAGACAAATGTTAGGAGAGATTACAATCTATCTCTCCTAACATGTCTGCCCCTGAGATAGTTTCCTGTCACATGATCGTCCAATGTATGCTGGGAAGAGTGGGTGGAGCTTCGACCTCCTGTCCCCAGCAGAGCACTGGTACAGTAAGTGCTCAGTGAGCCCCACAGAAGAGGTTAGTGGTTTACTGTGTGTGGAGTGGGGGAGAATTAGAGCTAAAGGGAGCTACAGTGAAGCGGAGTTGCAGTGTGAGGGGGGAGGCTGTAGTGAGAGGGAGGCTGTAGTGTGAGGGGGGGGGTGTAGTGTGATGGGGGGGCTGTAGTGTCAGGGGAGGCTGTAGTGTGTGAGGGGAGGCTATAGTGTATGAGGGGAGACTGTAATTTGAGAGGGGAGGCTGTAGTGTGTGAGGGGAGGCTGTAGTGTGAGGGGAGGCTGTAGTGTGTTAGGGGAGGCTGTAGTGTGAGGGTGAGGCTGTAGTTTGAGGGGAGGCTGTAGTGTGAGGGGAAGCGGTAGTATTCATAACATATTTTATATAAATACAATCAAAGCGACCCTACTAACTCCACACTTGTGTGTTGAAATTGTGTTTTTTTTTCCCCATTCCATCTAGCTGGGGAGGGGGGGGGGGTTGGACGCATGCAGTGTGTGTTAGGTCAGGGCTGTTTTTTGTTTTTGTTTTTTTCCCTGGGTGCCATTGGCCTACTTGCCTAGGGCACCAAAATGCCTTGTCCTTCCCCTGCATTCACCTATTTTGTGCTATTATCTTTTTACCATTATACTGTGGCAGATACATACTACTTACTCCTGTAGCATAGCTACTTTATCTAGATGTCCTTGACAAAGGCCAAGTAGCCGAAACGTTGATTTTTCTCTCTGGCATCGGGTTTCTATAATTTTCTATGATTTATGTAAAAGATATATTTATTGAGTATGTATTTTTGTCACTTTTGTTGATGTTTGATCCCTATGACTGATAAATAAACCTTTTTGGTTACCCAGCATTCTTTAAATGGTGTGCAGTGGATTCTCTTTGATAAATTGCTTGGTCTTTCCACGATTGCACCAACTAAACCCTTACGACCTACGTGTGCGTAACCACATATTTGTAGATTTAGGGCAGCATTCAGAGACACAGAGAGCACCTTAAGACCATGGTCCATGACTACCTGCAGCTCAACATCAATGTTTTTGTACTTAGTCTGGACCCATTCGGGATGAATGGCCTGAACTTGCTTGATGCGCCATAGAAGTTTTATCCTGCCCAGTACCCGTTTACCCCAAAAGCCTTCCACAGCGGGGGGGGTTTTATAACTGAGAAATATACTCTTTTCCCCCCCAGAATTGAATCGTTGACATTTATAAAAATGAATCAAGCGTGGATCTCTGACCATTTTGTTACCCCAGTTGCCGATGTCACCAACTGGTAAAATTAACACAAAAAAGACTCCTAGATAATACATTGGGCCAGGTCTCAAGAAATATATTCAACACCTGCCCAAAAAATCATAAGGCAATATCACTCAAAAATTACACCACACAAAAGAGAAAAAGAGGACTTAACACCCATAATTAGAGATTGGCGAATTTCTCAAAAATTCGATTCGCCGACTTCGCCGAATTTTCCGACAAAATTTGTTTAAGTCCGAATTACTTCGGGATTAATGCGTTAAAAAACAGCTATTTTCAGGCTGCACAGAGCTAGTAGGGTGCTGTAGAACGTTGTGCCATGCTTAAATATGCAGAGGGAGCTTGGTTTGGTCTTCAATACAATGCTGTGTTTTAGTATGACACGCATATGACGCCGCCGCTCTTTTGAATCGCTTCACTATAAAATTCCATGGGCACTAAGAGGGCAAAAACTGACCAAAAAACTGAAAAGGGGGGGAATGGTAGCCTGAATAAAGTCCCGGCAGCGCCAGCCCGGGGAAAAAACAAGCTGAGGGCACAGTGGGCAACATCAGTACGCCACAGAGTGGCACAGTGACAGAGTGTGGAGGTGATGGCAGGAGCCACAGCAGCATGAGGTCTGAGAGTGGCACAATGACATTCTGGAGGTGGCAAAAACAGGAGTAGGCCACAGAGGGGCACAATGACAGAGTTTGGAGGTCATGGCAGGAGCAACAGCAGCAGCATAAGGTCAGAGAGTGGCACAATGACATTCTGGAGGTGGCATAAACAGGAGTAGGCCACTGAGTGGCACAATGACACAGTGTGTAGGTCACGGCAGCAGCCACAGCAACAGCATGAGGTCAGACACTGGCACAATGACAGAGTGTGTAGGTCACGGCAGCAGCCACAGCAGCAGCATGAGGTCCGATAGTGGCACAATGACATTATGGAGGTAGCAAAAACAGTAGTAGGCCAGATAGTGGCACAATAACAGAGTGTGGAGGTGGTACCAACAGGAATAGGCCACAGAGTGGCACAATGACAGAGTGTGGAGGTCACGGCAGCAGCCACAGCAGCAGCATGAGGTCAGAGAGTGGCACAATGACACAGTGTGGTGGTGGCACAAAAAGGAGTAGGTCACAGAGTGGCACAGTGACAGAGAGTGGAGGTGATGGCAGCAGCAACAGCATGAGGTCAGAGAGTGGCAAAATTGACAGGGTTGGAAATTGACCCCCGCACAACACACAATCTTTGAGGTCAGAAAATTTGGAAAAACAATGACACATGTGGGATGCATGGCCCCAAACAAAGCACAGCAAAAGGAGGTCAAAAGGGGGGCAAAAGGGACAAGTGGGGAGGTGGGGGCAATCCAAGCCCCCAGGTAAAGATGGTTTTTGGCAGATGGAAAAAACCCTGTAGCAGATATGTGGCATCAGGGGGTGGCGGCACCCAAATAGGGGGCCTGGGCAGGAAAGTTTAAACCCCAGATCTTTTCTCACAGTTTGGCTGAGGCTTTCATGTAATTTTGACCCTAAAAAAACTTTGGTTTTGGGGAAACCCGGGCCGATCCACCCCTTTTAAAACTTGAAAAAGGTCAGTCTTCCCCAACCTTTTTTTTCCCGGGAAAGGGGGTTTTCTCCTTGTGTTCGTTCCCCCGCCGCACTGAACCCCCTCTGTTTGCCACAAAACGGGCCCCGGGCACGAAAGTTCTGCACTTGCTGTTCTCCCAGGGTTCTCCCGGGCCACAGGATGTTAGTGCTTGTGTTGATGCGGGGCCCGTGGTCCCAAAAGTTAGCCCCCGGCCACGTTCTTTTTTCTGCCCACAGTTTCAATATCCCCATATTCCCCTCCCCGGGTTGTATTAGCAAAAAAGAATTTCCCAAACCGCCGAAAATTGTTTTTAAACCGCCAAAGCCCGCCCTGAGTGACACTACGCCGTTGCTTCGTGCCCCCTGTCCCGGGGAACTTTTTTTGGACCTGTAAAAAAGGGAAAAAAAAAAAAAAAATTTTTTAAAACCCCGGGTTTTGGGCCAATAGGCTCCGGGACCTAAACACTGCTAAAAACCCTGTGACCCAGGGCCCAAAACCCCAACTTGTTTGGCTGCACCGGGGCTTGTCAAGCTGACCCCCTTTTTCCCCTAAACTGAGATCCCTTGCCTAAACCCCGGAAACCCAAGTGCGTCGGCTAAAACCATAAATTTTTTTGTATTTCATCGTCCCCTGTGTCCTCACCCGGGCCCTTGGTATGCAGAGGCTGACCCCCCCACAACATCCCTCCCATCCACTCCCCAAACATCTATACTTTGCTGCCTACGGGAAAAAGCAGGGGATTTTCCCCCCTTTTCTTCGCTGCCAAGTGCGCTGACTGTCCTCCTAAAATTTTTTTCCCCTTTTGCTGTTTAGTGCACAAAAGACCCCCCACTTTTATTTAATCTCTGGCGGGGGGAACCCGGGGGGGACGGGGCGGGATGAGGACGGGTGGGGGCCGCTGACCTGCCCCCGGGCCATGCCAACAAAGGGTTGGTTAGGGTTCCCCCCGATTTTGGGTGGGGTTGCCCATATGTCATCGGGAGGAAGGGGATGCCTAGAAAAACCAATCAAAACCTTTGGGGTTTGCTGAACAAAAACCGGGGCCCCTAGATAAACACCGGCAGTTCGGGCCTCCCGAGTGACCCCTGCTGCGACCCCCCTTTTGCTGTGCTGGACCTGTCCGCTCGGAAAATGTTTTTGCCACTGCCACTGCATGTGAAAAGCCTGCCCCTCTATGCTGACAAAATTTTTGTTCAAAAATGTACGGGACTCTTTTTAAATTGAAGATATTGTATATAAAATACACACCCTGTTTTTTGCTGCAAAAAAACCCATAAAAATTTGGGGAAACCCTTGGATAAAAATTACGCTACAAATGGCCGGGAAATATTTACTTGTGGGGTTTAAAAAAACACTGTTTTTTTTCTGAATAAAAAAAGCACAAACGGGTTTTAATTTTCCCTTGGAATGAATTTTGTTTTAAAGGCAAAATTTTTTTTGGGGCGGTAAAAAAAACAATGTTTTTTTTATTGAATAAACTGCAAAAAAAATTACTTAGTTAAACCCTTGGATGAAATTTGGGGCCAAAAGAAAAAATGTTTCCCAAAAAATTTTCCGCTTTGTAGCTTTAAAACAGCGGGTTTTTTTGGGAAAACAAAAAACAGAAGAACTCGAAATTTAAAATTTTGGGATATGAATTAGGGCCAGCAAAAATTTTCTTTTTGGCAATAAAAAAAAATTTTCCCTTTTAAGGTACAACTAAAAAAATACTTATTTTAACCCCTTGGGGTTTAAAAATTGCCAAGAGAAATGTCTGCCAACAATTACCAGCTTTGTGCATTTAAAAAAACCGCGTGTTTTTTTGGGGAACAAAAAAAACAGAAAAACCCTGGGAATTTAAACCTTCGGGATAAAAATTTATTACAAAAAATTTCCCTTCTTTGGGTAAAAAACCACAAAAAATTTCTTTACTGATACAACTGCAAAAAATAATTTTATTAAACCAAAGGATGAAAAATTGCGCAAAAGAAATTGCTCCCAAAACTTTTACCACCCTTTGTCTTTAAAAACGGCATGATTTTAGGGAAAAAACAAAAAAGAAAAACTCGAATTAACCTTCAATATGAAATTTTTGTACACCCAAAAAATTTTCTTTGGCGGGGGAAAAAACAATTTTCCTTTTTAGGGTTTAAAAACCTGAAAAAAATACTTGGGTTAACCCTTAGATTTTTAATTTTCGAAAAGACATGTGCTCCCAAAACAATTACCGCTTTGTAGAGTGTTAAAAGGCGTGTTTTTTACGGAACACCCAACAGAAAAACTTGTAATTTAAACCTTGGGAAAAAAGGGATCCCACACCCAAAAATTTCTTCTTTGGCGGTGAAAATCACGTTTTTTTTTGTGACCACAACAGCAAAACAACGTTTAAATTTAAACCCCCTGAAAAAAAAATTTTGGGCCCCAAAATAAATGAGAAAAAAAAAATTTAAGGGGTTTTTGGGGGATTGTACAAACGCTGGTTTCTTTAATAAATTTAAAACAGCAACACCCTTAAAAACCCCCTTGGGATATTCAAGGGGGCCTCAAAAAACTACAGATAGCAAAAAAATTGTATATGCAGCTAAAGGGAGCACACGGGATTTTAAATTTCCCAAAACCCCCCAA
The DNA here is from genome assembly GCA_025379985.1 of Phyllomedusa bahiana. NCBI lineage: Eukaryota > Metazoa > Chordata > Amphibia > Anura > Hylidae > Phyllomedusa > Phyllomedusa bahiana. The sequence goes on along the minus strand of JAODAL010011014.1, from coordinate 62,046 downwards.
AAAATTTAAAAATTAGAACGAAAGGGAAAGAACAGTCCTGGGGAAAAAAGCTATGACACCCCCCCCCCAAAAAAAAAAAATCGCGGGAAAAAAATTATTCTTCTTAAAAGATTTATGAAGCAGCATTTCCCCACACGCCCATGAAACAGGGGTAAAAGGGCCACGTCCCCCGGGGGAAACTTATATAGTGCGGTGAGTCACAGAATCCGCCGGCCTCGATTGGTTCATTTCGGACATTTTCTTTTAAAGGCTACGCCTTTTTTTTCCCCCAAAGACTTTTTTTCCCCCATTAACGCCATTGCCCCACAGCCTTTTTATCAATTAAAAAAAACCTTTTCGTTCCCGCGAATCCCCCAAACTTGACTTAAATTCAAAAATTACTTTTTCCCTGAAATTCAAACAAATTTCCCAAATTTCATTAGAAATAAATTTCCCCCATTTTAAAACCCATTTTCATAAAATTTTTTAAAATTTTTATTATAAATAAATCAAAAATGTATAAAAAAATGTAAAAAAATTTAAAAAATTACTTTTTTTAAACAAAAAAAGGGGTTTACAACCAACAAAGCTAATGGGCAAGAAAGAAAGTTAAAAGGAAAAAGTAGTAGGGATCTTTCAAAAAAAAAAAAAATTTTGATCCCGTACGTCTTATTTGGGGTAACAAATTTTTTTTCAATTTGTCCTTTAATATACTGATTGTGTTTGCAAAAGTTTAAACCTTTTTTTAAATATTTTTTTATTAATGGGATATTTTTGTTATATATGTTTGAAAGACCCAAATACAACTTATCCTTTAATTTGTTCCCTTTCTATTAGTTTTTGTTGGTTGTCATCCATTTATGTCGATTTACATAGGTAATTGTAATTTATATTAATTTTTTATTCCTATTTTCCGATTTTTTTACAAAAAAATTATATTAATTTTATGATTATGGGTGTTAAGTCCTCTTTTTCTCTTTTGTGTGGTGCAACTAGTAAACTGTAGCACGTCTTCTTGACAATGTGAAATACACATTTAAACTAACCTACATCTCATGTCTGTAGTTTCCGTGCCAGCTGCTTCTACAAAATTTTATTCTACTGCTGCCAACAGCTTGACTTACAAGTCTTACGGCTGAATTTATTTTGAAATATTCACCTGTATGACCTTGATGTGCACTGCATACACCTCTTACTCTTCCTCCTTGTAGCCATCTAAATCTTTATTTTTTAAATGCCTCTACCTGTACTATTACCAAATGTACTATGTTCTGTTATCCTGAACCTTGATGTTTCCCATTGGCATGTTTTTGCTGCCACCAATGATACTTCCGCCTAATCTTCTCGAACCGCAACCTCGCTGTTCCTCATTGCCATGTTCTCACTGCTACCAATGGTACCGCTGCCTAATCCTGTCAAACCGGAACCTCCATGTTCCCTATTGGCATGTTCTGGCTGCCACCAATGGTACTGCTGCCTAATCTTTTCGAACCTGAACCTCCATGTTACCCATTGACATGTTTTTGCTGTCACCAATGGTACTGACATCTAATCTAGTCGAACTGGAACCTCCATGTTCCTCATTGGCATGTTCTCGCTGCCACCAATGGTACTGCTGTCTAATCTGGCAATACAGATATCATTTATACCAAAGATTGAATGCCACAAAAACAAACCCCCCGCAAACATGGCGGGAGTGCGTTTTTTTACATTTTGTCCCACTTAGAATTTTTTTGCAGTTTCCCATTTTAAAAATTCTTTTGGTAGGGTTTGAATAAAATTACCTTTAAAAAATACCTTTCTTTCCCCAAAAAAAAAAAAGCCTTATATGCCCCGGTAGCTGAAAAAAAAAAAAGGTTTTTGGGCTCGGGGAAAATTTAAAAAAAAAAATTGGAAAATGGGCCCGGTCTTTAAAGGGGGTTTAAAAGCATCCCTTTTTCCCCAAATTTAAAGAAAAAAAAAACAGTTTTAGCCCCCCTCTTCTCTAAAAGAGTGCTAAATTTCCATAATTTAATGTAACCCCAAAGGGGGACACCGGTAAACGGGACAAAAAATTTAATGGCTCCCACCAGTGATGTCCCATTGGAATAAAGATTGGAAAAAAACCCAGATGTAAGGGAAAAAAATAAATGGGCTTTTAAAGGTTTAGGGGAAAAAGGGCAAGTACAATTTTGCTTTTTTTAAAATGGGCAGCAGTGAACTTATCCCTTCATGTCGTAGAAAATTTTCATTTTTTCTTTTCCTCCCTCCCTTCCAAAGAGGGGTCACAAATTTTTTTTTTTTCCAAAAAGGGGCTTTTTTTTTGGCGGGAAAAAATGATGTACTTTTTAAAAATTGCCCTGCCCTTAATATATAAGGGTACGGAAAAACCTTCAAAAAATTCTATGGGGGGGAACTGAAAAAACCCCTTTTTGCCCCAAATTTTTGGGGGGGTTTTCGTTTTTAGGGAGTTCACTGACCGGTTTAAAAAATTGTGTTACCCTGATTCTGTGTAATGATAGGATTCCAGTAAAATCCAATTTTTTTTTTTTACTTTAAAAAAAGCAATAACTTTTTTCTATAATGGCAATACTTTTGGGTTGGGCAGGACAAAAAAGGGTTTGTACAAAACATGGCAGTTTACGGAGGTTTGGGCAGAGGCTTCTGGCTCCCAAACCCAAATAATCTCAGAAAACCTTTGGGGGAAAACAGTCCCAGCCATTCCTCACCCAAATTTAGGGCTAGGGCAGTGATTGCTACAACATCTAAACTGTTAAAACAAAAAGACGGAGTCTCCCTCATATCCCCCTTTTTCACAGTTTTTAAACCCCGTTTTTGGTACTCCATCTGCGAAAAGGGTTTAGGGGGGTTGTCTTTAAAAAAAAAGTATTTAATAGCCCCCGGCCCCCTAGTAAAAAAAAAAACACTTATTCTCCCCTTTTCTCCATTCCAACAGTGCTTCTCTTGGTTTTTGTTGACATGCTGTAAATTTAAAAATGGGGGGTCATTTCCAGGGGCCCTTTTAATTGGCTGTAGGGGGCATAGCCAAAAATCATAAATTTTTTCAGACCCTGTTCCCCCTTTCGAATTTTTGAGTTTAGTAGGGGAAAAAATAACTTTCCCATTTCAGTCAGCGGCCCCTCAAGGCATGATTTTTCCCTTTTTTGAAGTTTTCCCCTTTTGAAAAACCAAAGACTAAAAGGGAAAGCATCGCTGGAACTGGGACAAAAGGGAAAGGGGGTTTAAAATTTTTTGTTTTTTTTTTTTTTTTTATGGGGGCCCTGGGAGCTTTTTAAAAACGTTTTTTTAAAAAAAAAGGGGACAACCCTTTTTGGAAACCCCCGGCCCGGTTTACCCCATACAGCTTCATTCTAGTGTTTTTTTCTCCCCCTTATTCCCCTCGACCCCAACCTTTTTTTGGGGTATTATTTTAATTACCTTTTATACTGTGGCAAAAAAAAATTTCTTCTTCCCTCCTGTAGATATCTACTTTATCTAGATTTCCTTAACAAAGGCCAAGTGCCGAAAAAATTGATTTTTCTCTCGGGCCCTTCGGGGTTTTCTATAATTTTCTATGATTAAATAAAAAAAGATATTTTTAAATTGAGTATTTTTTTTTGTCATTTTTGTTGATGTTTGACCCCCTTTTAAATGAAATAAACCCTTTTTGGTTACCCAGCATTCTTTAAATGGTTTTGCAGTGGATTTCTCTTTGAAAAATTCGCTTGACCCTTTTTTCTTTCCCGATTGCACCCAAAACCCCTTACGACCTAGGTGTGGGGAAACCCAAATATATTTTTTAGATTTAGGGCAGCATTCAGAGACACGAGAGCCCCTAAGCCCAAAGGGCCCCATGATTTCCTGCAGTAAACCCTTTCAATGTTTTTACTTTTTGGGGAACCCATTGGGATAATGGCCAAAAATTTGGGTCTTGCGTTTGAATTTTTAAACCCTCCCAGTAGCCAGGGGTTCCCCCAAAAAGCACATTCAGCACAGCTGGGGGGGTTTGAATAACGGGAGAAACAATCTCTTTTTCCCCCTGGGGAATGTAAAATTCGTTTGGGCATTTATAAAAATGAATCAAGCGGGGGCCCTCGGGCCCAAATTTTGTTTGCCCCAGTTGCCGAAGTCACCAACTAGTAAACTGTTGCACGTCTTTCGAATGTTGATGTAAGTAGTGGCATATAACACTGCAGTCAGTCAGCGGCCTCAGCTGTGACGTCTCCATTTTGAAGTGTTGGCTTGCTAACAGAAGACTGGAGGGAAGTATCGCTGGAATTGGGGACTAAGGGAAGGGGAGTATAAGTGTTTTTTTTTTATTTTACTAGTGGCCTGGGAGCTATTAAAACGCTTTTTATATGAAGTGTACAATCCCTTTAGAAAAAATGAATAACTAACGGGTCAACCCTTTTTAAATTTTAAGGTTGGCTATGTTGCACCTGACCACAATTACCTGTATTGCTAACAGTAAGGGTAATATTGTATTTGTTTTTATCTTTTTAGAAATGTTTAAGGTATTTTCAATTAATATATTGGGGTGTTACCCCAGGAATAGTTGTTTTTTTTTGTTACTGTATGGTGTATTATAAAACCAATGAATTAAATGTATTTAATTCCAGTATTTTTTATTTGACTGAAAGGGGCAAATCTATGATACAGTTTCCCCAATTTTTGATCAAGCAATACCATTTTTTTTCAAAAATTAAAAAGGGTTTATTTTATTTTCATTTCCCAAAAAAAAGGGCGGACTTTTTTTTGGGGGGAGGGCCTATTTTTTAACAGAAGGGTGCAACACGTGTTTTGGACATTTGTTCTTGGGCAGTGCTTGGAAACTACAAGTCCCAGCATTTTTTTAACCCCAACAATCCCCCCTTGGTTTTTAAATTAGGGTACTACGTGTGTATGCTATACATAAAAATGTAAATATTGTATGTGTGTGTATTTTACTGTGTTATATATATAAATATAATTATTTTATTTTAATAATTTTTAAATAATTTTTACTGTGTGCGTGAATAAATGCACACACTTTCAGAAAAGGAACTAAAAAGAATGACTACCACCCTTTTTTGTATGGTTATTACATTTTTTGGGGTGTGGGTAAAAAATATTATATATATAAAAATTAATTGGGGTATATATACACGGGGGGTGTATGTGTGTGTATAAACATGCTGGACTTTAGTTCCCAGCATTGCATGGAAATTTTAGGGCCATGTAGATCGGGGGCTTTTCGCCTTTTTTTTTTTGGTGAAAACCGGCCTCCCGGCCCCCAAATCCCCCTGGGGGACCAGGGATGCGATGTTGGGGGGCCGCATTCGCCACTTTGGGCTGCCCCCCACTGAAGGGGGGGAGTGGGACGGTTTGGGCGCGCTGTGGGTTGGGGGGCGGGACGTGGCGCCTCGAAAACTCTTGGCATGTACAATCGGAGTGGCAAAGGCGGCGCATTGCAGCCCTGGGCAGTTTCCCACAGGGCCCCTAGTTTTTTTTGGGTTTAAAAGCTCCGGCGGCGGCGAAGTGAAGCAAAATGGAAAGCAGGAAACATAAAAGAATTGTATCAGAAATCCCGGGTTCGCTCCGTGCAGCAGGGCCCTATGATCCAAAAAAAAATCGTTTAAAAAAGGGCGAAACATTGTCGAAAAAAGTCAAATAAAAATTAAAAAAACATTAAAAAAATCATTTTCCAAAAATCTAAAGCCGCAACATAGAATTAGGTATGGAAAATTCCCCGGGAAATACATTTTTTAAAAAATTCTGAAAGCTCTTCTCATGGTGGCAAAAAAACCGGCCAAACAGAATGGGAGCGACGAAAAACCCATTAAAACCCTAGGAGAACTATTGCCCAATCAGAACAAAGGGGGGGACAGTTCAAAAATACAGTAAAAAGCAGAAAAACTGATTGGCTGAGCTAGGGGGGCTTGGCTACTGGGGCCAATCAGAATGGAGCGACGGGGATCCATTATACCCTATGGAGAAGTTTGCCCAAAAAAATAAAAAGGGGGTCATTAAAATACAGTAAAAATGCAGAAAAGAGCTGATTGGTTTAAACTGCGGGGCTTGGCTATCCACCCAATAAAAGGGGAAGCTACTTCTCCCTTGTGTTATAGAGGATCGGCGCAATAAATCTGGGGCGCTAGCGCTTTTTGGGGGAAGGGAGTTGAAAAAAAAAAATCATTTTTTTTTAGTGTAATCATTATCAAAAAAGAGCTAAAACCTTCTCCGAAAAAAAGCATTAAAACCCCTAACAAGCGTTTTTCGCGGGGCCAGCGTACAAAGGAATTGCAATAGAGGAATTGCCGGGGAAAATACAGAAAAACAAATTGTTAAAGCTCTTTTGATTTGGGGGGAGAAGCACCAAACAGAAAAAGGGCGACAAAAACCCCCTTAACCTAAGCAAATTTTGACCCAAAAAAACAAAGGGGGACAGTTCAAAAAACAGTAAAAAAGCAGAAAGGCTAATTGGTGAGCTAGCGGTAAATTTGCACCCACCATAGAGCGGGCTCTTTTTTTAAAAAAATTTAGTCTATGGAGATCGCGAATGCAAACTCGGGGCCCCACGGTTGGATTGGTATGAATAAAAAAAACATTTTTTTTAAGTTAAATCATTAAGAAAAGAGTGAAAAATTTCTAAAAAAAAAAAGCAGTTTAAATCCCTAAAAACCGGGTTTTTGCGAACCCCGCTAACATAAGAAATTTCATAGAGAGAATTGCGGGAAATACAGTAATTAAATTGTTCAAACTCTTTGATTTGGGGCATAAACCCCCAAATCAAATAGGAGGAAGTGGCACTCCTAACCCATGGAGGAGAATGAGCAATCAGAATAGGGCGACGGGACCCATTCAAACTATGGAAAATATTGACCAAAATATTCAAAGGCGGAAAAGTTCAAAAAACAGTAAAAAAGGGAAAAAACGCGGATTGGTTGAAGCGGGGGGGCTCGTCCAGCTTAGCCCCAAACAGAGCGCAGCTACTTTCCATAGGTTCTATGGGGAAAGAAATTCCCCAGCGAGGAGCCTGTTAATGGCTAAGTTAAAAGAGGCGCGTTTTTTTGGGGCCAATGGGAAAAGGGCGAGCTCCTAGGGTTTTCTAAAGCAATCTGAATAAACTGTACGGCCGAAATAAATATAAGACTACAAAGTTGTACGTGTGTATATAAAATGAATAAAAAATAAGGGGGGAAAGAAAAAAAAATGTTTTTTCAAAAAAATCTGTTTTTTTCTTTATTTGCGTTAGCCAAGGATAAATAGTATTGGGTAACGAAAATAAAGAAATACAAATGATTTTTGAATTAAAATTTTTTTTCTTTCCCATATTATTTATCTTTTTTTTACACATCGGGACAATTCTGTAGTTTTCATTTTATTTGGCCCTGACGTTTTTTAAATTAGTTTGCATTAGAAAACCCATAGGAAGGCTCGCTCGCTCTCCCTTTTGGTCAAATAACCGCCCTTTTTTAACTTTGCCAATCACAAAGCTCGCTCGGATTTCTTTTCCCCCTAGAACTCATGAGAAAAGAGCTCGCGTCTCGTTTTGGGTAAGTGGAGACCCCCCCCATTAAAAAATCGCTCTTTCGCCTTTTTAATTTTTTTTGAACTGTCCCGCCTTTGAATTGATTGGTCAATATTTTCCTAGGGTTTAATGGGCCCCGTGTCCCTTTTGATTGGGGCAATTCTTCTCCCAAGGTTTTGAATGGGCCCCTTTCCCTCCTATTCGATTTCTGGTTTTTGCCCATTAAAAAGAGCTTAAACAATTTTAATTACTGTTTTCCCGGGGAATTTCTCTATTGCAATTTTTATGTAGCGCGGGCCGGGGACAAATGCGTTGTTAGGGATTTTATTTATTTATTTTAGAGAAGGGTTTTGCGCTTTATCTGATAATGTTTTCACTTTAAAAAAAAAATGATTTTTTTTTTTTAACCCCTTTCCCCAAGGCCTGAGCGCCGAGATTTCATTGGGATTTCCAAACACAAAGGGGGAAGTGCCGCGCTCTGATTGGCTGGGATAGCCAATCACCAAGCTAAAACCCTTCAGTTTTTTCAGCTTTTTTACTGATTTTTGAATGTCCCCCCTTTTATTTGATTGTTCAAACTTTCCCTAGGTAAAATGGGTCCCTGTCGCTCCTTTCTGATTGGCCAAGATAGCCAAGCCCCCCACTCGCCAATCGTCTTTTTTGATTTTTTTGTATTTTGAACTGTCCCCCTCGATTTTATTTTGGGCAAAAATCTCCCCGGGTTTAAGGTTCACTTCGTCCTATTTGATTGGGGGTTTTGACACAAAGGAATAGCTTTCAGAATTTGAATTATGTTTTCCGGGCAATTTCCCAAAAATTTAATTTTTGAATTTGGCCCTTCTAGATTTTTGGAAAGTGATTTTTTTTAAAATTATTTTTTATTTTGAGGTTGACTCTTTTTTGAGATGTTTCCCTTTTAAAGGCGATTTTTTTTTCTACTCCCCGGACATCTTTAATGATTTCTCGTGTTTTTCCAAACTGTTCGTCGGAAAAACATCTTTGGGGCAGTCCCCCTGCACCTAAATCCGCACTGCGCCCCCTACACTGGAGGCGGGCGGACTTTTCCGCATTATGAGGACCTCCTCGGACGGCGAATATTAGGCACAGCCCGCACTGCGTACCATAATCCCCCACTGCGTCCCACACACTGGCGAGGCGCGGCGGACTTTACATGTTATGTATGATAACCGCCAATCAAAAAACCCGGACTAAATAACAAAAAATAACCCACCACACGGGTAAATGTTAACAAAATACTACAACGCCAAACAAAACTACATTTACCCAATAAAATAAATTTTTCTTTATTGAAAGTAAATTAACACAAATACAAAAATAAAACATAGCGGTGCAAAAAGTGCCAAAAGTGCTACAGGTAATGTATATCCACAAATCAAAATAATTCAAAATAAAAAAGGATAATAAAAATGGTACACATGATTTAGAGTATATATTCCAAAAATACAAATGCCCCATCAAGGTAACATAGACAATACATATATAATCAAACCAATGTATATAAATAACCAATTCAAAATAAAGCCATAATAATGGGATAATGCAGACCAAGTAGCACACTGAAAATACCCCTTTTCAGCGTGCTATTTGGTCTGTATTATCCCATTATTATCGCCCTTAATGTCCCAGCATGCAGTGTCTGTACCCTTCGTGTTAAAAAATATATATATATACACACACAGTACATATACCTATAGTCAAAAACCAATGGAGTGAATGTCTATTCTTTCAGTGCCTTATCTTGAAAGTGTAGCATGCTGGGGAACTACAAGTCCCAGTAGACACACTTTAAGATGAGGGCTTGTTTCTGTGATTGTATAAATGTGTGTATGCGATGTGAGTGTATATGTATGTGTGTGTATATATTGACCTTTCACTTATACATTGCACTCTATGGCCTGGGCTGAAGGATACTGACTACGGGCGTTGGCCAGGAATCAATTAACAGAGCAGAGTATGACAGTGTTCATACTGTAGAAAACAAATAAAAAGAAACTACGTCCAAAACCATGTTTTTTGTTGCAATGGCCTTGGCCTGCGTCCAGAGCTCAAAGCTCTGTCCGGCACAATAATAATGCAAGCATAATAAAAATTGGTAAGTGTATGGGTAGGGTCAGTAGCTGCATATGTATAAAACTATATCTGCACACAGCTGCCAATTTATCAGTGAAACAGTGTTATCACTGGAAAATTTGTGCAAAATTTATGGACTGTATAATAACGGGGTATGTCCCAAAGGATTGGCGCATAGCAAATGTGGTGCCAATATTCAAAAAGGGGTCAAAAAGTGATCCTGGGAACTATAGCTCGGTAAGCTTACCCTCTGTTGTGGGTAAAATGTTTGAAGGTTTTCTAAGAGATGCTATCCTAGAGTATCTCACTGAAAATAAATGTATAACGCCGACCCAGCATCAGTTTATGAAGGATCGGTCCTGTCAGACTAATCCCATCAGCTTCTATGAGGAGGTTAGTTCTAGACTGGATCGGGGTGAGGCACTGGATGTCATATATTTGGATTTGGTTTCTAAAGCATTTGATACTGTTCCACATAAAAGGTTGGTAAGTAAAATGAGAATGCTTGGACTGTGGGAAAATGTGTGCAAGTGGGTAAGCAACTGGCTCACGGATTGAAAACAAAGGGTGGTAATTAACGGTGCATACTCAGACTGGATCTCTGTTACTAGTGGGGTACCACAGGGCTCAGTATTGGGCCTTATCCTCTTTAATATTTTCATAAATGATCTTACATAGGGATTGCACAGTAGAATATCGATCTTTGCAGATGATACTAAGCTCTGTAAAGGAATCCACACATTAGAGGATAATATGTTATTACAAAGGGATCTGGATAGGTTGGAGGCCTGGGCAGAGAAGTGGCAGATGAGGTTTAACACTGATAAATGCAAGGTTATGCACATGGGGAGGAAAAAATCCATTACATGATTACATGTTAAATGGAAAAACACTGGGTAAAAGTGACATGGAGAAGGGCTTGGGAATCCTGCTGGACAGTAAACTTAACTGTAGCAGCCAGTGTCAGGCAGCAGCTTCCAAGGCTAATAGGATCATGGGGTGTATTAAAAGGGGGATAGATGCACAAGCTGGGAACATTATTCTCCCACTATACAAGTCACTGGTGAGACCACACTTGGAATATTGTGTTCCGTTTAGGGCTTCAGTGCACAGGAAAGACATTGTAGAGTTTGAACAAGTACAAAGGCGGGCTACAAAAATAATTAAAGGCCTGGGTGGACTGCAATATCCAGAAAGATTAGCAAGGTTAGGGTTATTTAGTTTAAAGAAAAGACGGCTTTGGGGGGACATAATAAATATGTTTAAATATATTAAGGGCCAATATAGGATCTCTCTCAAGAAATTTTTTCCCCCCCAAAGGAAGTATCAAAAGAAAAAGGGGGGGTTTTTCCCTCAAACGTCTTGGGGAAAAAGGAAAGTTTCTACAAAAAACCCCATAAAAAAGGGTTTCCCCTTTTACTGTTAGAGGGGGTTGAAAACTGGGGAAACCCTCTCGGGCCTGGGGGGGAAATTGTCATTGGGGAATTTCACAAACCAGATTTCCCAAAAAGGGGCCCCTTGGATCCCCTTTTTTGGAGGGGTAAATAACATAAAAAGTTATAGTGACTAGGTTCTGAAAAAGGGGCTGGTTTACCTTCAAAATGAAATCCCAACAATTTATAGAGCCCTTGGGAAATTTCCTTGGGGGGGTTTTCTTTTGATCCGGGGGTTTTTATTCCAATTGCCAAAATTGGGAAGTCGGGAAAGGGAAATTTTTTTTTTCCCCTAACATGGGGGAAAAATTGGGCTTTTTTTAACCTTTTTTCCCAAGGGGGTTTTTGGGGGGGGGCCATCCTCTGGATAAACCCCCTTTCCATTTTTGAAACCACTTTAATAAAGGGGCTGAACTGGAGGGGACTTTATTTTTTTTTTTTTTTTTCCCGGCCTTACAAAATGTAAAATTTGTAACCCTTGGCACTTTGGGGTTTTTGGGGGCCCCCATATGAGTTTAAAAAAAAAAAAACTCCCTAAATGTCCCTTTTAAAAACCCCTCAGGGCCCCCGGGGGCGTATGGGGTACGTCCCCGGGCCCAAAGGCAAAGGGGTTTTGGGCAGGGGGAATCGCCCCCGGGGTTTGTATTAAAAAATCGGGGCCCCCCTAGTGGCCCAAGCACCATAGGGGGACAAAATGTTCCCGTAAAAAAAAAAAAAAAAATTTTTAAAAAGCAAAAAAAAATTTAAAAAGTTTTAAAAAGTTAAAATTTAAACCCCCCCCCTTTTTCCCCATTTTAAAAATAAAATTTTAAAAATAATAAAAAAAGTTACCCCATTTTTTGGTATCGCCCCATCTGAAAAAGTCTGTTTCTAAAAAAAATAAACATCATTTATCCCGTACGTGAACACCGAAATAAAAAAATTCCCAAAAACCCCAAAATTTTTTGCTTTTTTTGGGTCTTTTTTTAACGTCCCCTAAAAAAATTGGAATTAAATTTGATAAAAAAATTTTGCATGCCCCCCCAAACTACTACGATAAAAATTTAAATTTCCCCCGAAAAAAAAGCCCCCTAAACCTAAAACCCGCCCCTGGGTTTTTAGTTTAAAAAATTTATTGGTCGCACAAACGGGCCCGAGGGCGAAAAATGCCCAAAAAAAAGAAAAGTTTGGAATTTTTTTTTAACGGTACCAAAAACTAACGGAACCCCCTAAAAGGGTTTGGAAAATTTCCGGGGGTTTTGCGTAACAACCTTTTAAATTACTGAAAACACATTTTAAAAATTTAACCCAAAAAGCAAAAAATTTGAACCCCGCCGAAAAAGAAAAAAAATTCAACCCAAAAAGAAACATGGCAAAAATACTTTTTTTTTCAAATTTTTTCCCCCCTTTTTGGGAATTTTTTTTGGGGTTTTCCCGGGTACATTCTATAGTATAGTGAAACGAAAATTAGAAGTACATCTTGTTCCTGCAAAATAAAACCCCCTCATTTTTTCTATGTGGGTGGAAAAAAAAAAAGTTATGGTTTCAAAAGGCGGGAAAGGGAAAAACGAACTTGTCCCCAAAAAAAAAAAAAAAAAGGGTCCTGAAGGGGGTTTAAATTTGGTGTTTTTGGTCTTTTGCCTGGGGAGAAGGGGCAATAAATGCAGTCTGGCCCATGATATTTGGGAGTCAACACAAATTTTTAAAAAACCCTGAAATTTGGGCAAAATCATTTTGATGTTGCCGGGTGTTTGTTAGTTTTTTTTCAGTTTGCTTCTTAAAAATTCTTGCCCGGGGCCACCCCCAAAATTGAGTGAATTTTACAAACAGAAAAAAAAAGTTCAAATGGTTCAATATATTTAAAAAATATCCATTTCTTATATTTTTATATTTTGAACAAGAGCTTACCTAAAGTCATAAACATCACTTATCTGATCCATATACTGTATGGCTTAAAATGAAATGAAATGAAATCAATCACATTTACATCTTGCCAGAAACTTGGGGCAAATGACTAGATTTTGTTCATTAAAACAAATGAAACAATATTTGTACTCAACATATTAAATAGTAAATCATGAGAACCACAATATTTTCATGTCCATGAGAATAATAAACAGAATGATCTGCTTTACATTCACCACTTTACACTTATGAACACAACCCAAAAGTTGTTAGTATATTATCCAGCATATCTATCCCAAAAACTGAACTGTTCCATGGTCTTTTTTCCTCCATTACCCATCGCTGTTTGAATTACATAATGGTATGTATTGCTTAATGAGATTTAACCTGCTTTATAGTTTTATTTTATGTATATTGTAGCACAATTTGAAAAATTTGATTTGAATGGGTTAAAAAATATGGTATAAAAACAAAGATATGAAAACAAATGTTATAAATGACCGGGAAGAGACACTGAAAATGTTCTAAAAATGATCTGTTATAGAGAGACTTTTTAAAGTGTGACATATCAAATGGTCCTGTGTTTCTAAAAAGAATATGACTTTAAACTCACTAAAAAAAAAAACGAAACAAAAATGATTGATTCCATGCAGCCAGTCACCCATAGAAGATTTACTAGAATATACAGTCATGGCCAAAAGTTTTGAGAATGACACAAATCTTATATTTTCACCTGATCTGTTGCCCTCTGGTTTTTATGTGTTTGTCAGATGTTTTTATCACATACAGAAATACACCTGCAATCATATTATGATAAACAAAAGCTTTTATTGACATTTAAATGAGTATAATGCAGCAAGTCAATATTTGCAGTGTTGACCCATCTTCTTCAGGACCTCTGGCAATTCACCCTGCATGCTCTCAATCAACTTCTGCCCAAATCCTGACTGATAGCAGTCCCATTCTTGCACAATCAATTGCTTGCATTTTTGTCACAATTTTGTTGTTTTTGTTTGTTCCACCCGTCTCTGATGATTGACCACAAGAACATCAATGGGATTAAAGATCTGGGGATTTTATCCAGCATGGACCCCAAAATCTCTATTTTTTTGTTCCCTGAGCCATTTAGTTACACCGTTGCTTTATGGCAAGTGCTCCATCATGCTGGAAAAGCATTGTTGATCACCTCAACTGCCTAGGACGGTTGGAGAAGTTGCTCTATGGAGGACATTTCTTGTACCATTCTTTATCATGGATGTTTTTTAGGCAAGACTGTTAAGAGCCGATTCCCTTGGCTGAGAAGCAACCCACCATGAATGGTTTCGATGCTTTACAGTTGGCATGAGACAAGACCTGTGTATCGCTCACCTTGTCTTCTCCGTACAAGCGTTTTCTAGTTGTTCCATACATTTCGAAAGGGGATTCATCAGAGAAAATGATTTACCCCAGTCCTCATCATCACTCCCCTGTACCTTTGCAAATATCAGTCTGTTCCCTGATTTTTTACTGAGAGAAGTGGCTTCTTTGCTGCCCCTCCCTTGACACCAGCCCTGGTCCATGAGTCTCCGCCTCACAGTGCATTGCAAAGCACTCACACCTTTCCGCTGCCAGGATTCCTGAGCAAGCTCTGCACTGCTGGTAGCCCGATTCCGAAGCTGAAAACACTTTTAAAAAGATGGTCCTGGCGCTTGCTGGTACTTTCTTGGGCCCTGGAGCCTTTTTGGCAACAATGGAACCTCTCTCCTTGATTTCCTTGATGATCGATAGATTGTGACTGAGGTGCAATCTTTCTATCTGCGATACTCTTCCCTGTTAGGCCAGTTTGTGCAGTGCAATGATGACTGCACGTGATTTTCTTTAGAATAAACCATGGGTAACAGAAGAGAAACAATGATGCCAAGCACCACCTCCTTTTAAAGTGCCAGTGGTGTGATCTTACTTAATCATGACAGATTGATCTCCATCCTGCCTCATCACACCACACCTGTGTTAATTGGAGCAATCAGAGGAAACATATTATCTGTCCTATTTAAGGCCTGCCTGCAATGAAGTGAAAATGTTTTCGGGAAAAGTTTCAATTTCTTGGCAACTATTGACTGAAATTAATTGCTTTAAGCTGATCATCTTTATAACATTGTGTGAGTATATGCTAAATTGCCATTCAGAAAACCTGATGCAGTAGACTTTGTAAAAATTAACATTTGTATCATTCTCAAAACTTTTGACCATGACTGTAGTGTGAGTCTCTTGATCTCATAATAAGTTACTTTGTACAAAATAAGGTGATGATCATTCTTAGCTCAGAGAGGTGTTTGCCAGCCCTTATTGTCATTCAGCCACTGGCCTGGTAATCTAACTAAAGTAATTACTTTGAAAGCAACTACTACAATTATAATTTATCTCTCAGATTAGAACATGGATCTGTGTCTGTAGTATAGTTTTCATTTTATAGAGCTTGCTAGGAATGACCAACTTTTCTTCATTATATTGCTCACAGGCAAAATTAATTGAGGGAATGGCTTTGAAGGGCTGTTCCAGACCCTAACTAAGGGTTGTCTGTCCGAGATGCAAAAGGGGGTGATTCAACTTTTGAATATATGTTTTTTACACTTTAAAAAAAAAAAAAAAAAAAAATCTTTTTACTTTAACATTGAGTTCCCCTAAGGTGCTTCACCACTGGGGGCGTGATGATTTGAAAAAACCATAGCACTCTATAAGACAATATAATAAATTAACAATGAGGGCGGTTTTACTACTTCCTTCCTGGGGCAGGAAGTAGTAAAACGAAAGACATGGTGGCAGTGGAAGCCTTCAACAGACTTCCAGTTGCCATGTTAACCAATCAGAACCCTGTGATCTCAATGCAGAGGACCCGATCGGAGTGAGGAACGGTGTGCAACACTGTTTCTCATTCATTTAGATGGCACAGCCATTTTTGCTGCAGCGTCTAAAGGGTTAAACAGAATGGAAAGGAGCCAGCTCCATCCCATTTTGTTACAGGTGGCTGTCAGCTGCAAATAGCAGCTGGCACCCACCGGTTATAATTGGGGCGCTATTCCACTACAAAGCCCCTTACTGATGCTATGATGTACTAGTATGTCAAATGTCCTTAAGGGGTTAAACCTTCTCACTTTTTTCATTTAAAAAAAAAAAGAAACAATTGGTGTCACTAAATGCAAAAATTCACTTCCAATATTTGCCGTATATTTACAGCATGGCATTGGTTAAGGATTATAGATTGGGCTTATTGGCTAAGCACACTCAATACACAGTGGGTATCATCTGTTAACTACTACTGGGACCTAACCAAGGGATAACATCGCAGGGAAATAACTTTACTTCTGGCCTTCTAACCCCTCAGATGCTGCAGTTGCCAAGATTGAAGGGTGCTGACCAGCCATCCTTGCAGCCAGAGGGTGGGAGGGGGGCTAATAAAGGCTCCAAGGCTGCCATCTTACAATGTTATTATTACATGATTGCAACCTGTTCTGCAATATAAAGGGTTGTTCACACGGAGTTTTGACTCCGTATTAACCATCGTTTTGTAGATGCGTCTCGGGGACTGACAGGATAGACCCAGAGATGCATCTAACAATTAGCAGTGAGATTATCACTGTGGGCTATGAAGAACACACAGTGGCATTCACACGAGAGGTCGCTGCTGCATGTTTACCGCCTGCCTGTCGGGTCCATCTTGCGGATGGGATCAAAGAATTGCATATCAATTCTTTGATCGGGTCCGTAAAGCATTGGAAAATCCTAAAGTTAACTTGGGTATAGTGGCCAGGCCAGAGCTAACGGGTATCCCAAGCCATGAGTCCACTGGACCAAGAATTACTTCACAAAATCCTGGGAATCCAAAGTACTGATAGCCCAACTGAGACTTTCTCCTTTAGATTCAGCTTTCCTTTCTCTAAATCCACTTCCCATACGGCCAAGAAAATTAAAGGGTTAATGCTGCACCCTGAGCCCAAAGGCAGCATAGCCTATGTCAGGATGGCATTATGGATTACATCTCTAACAGGTTGTAGATGATGAATATTAGCTCCAGATAAGAACACACGGGAGAGACCCAGAAACTAAATGTACTTAACCTTATATAATCTCCTTCTCCCCCCTTCCTGTGTCTGGTTGTCATAGCAACTCCCGCTATTAGCCCTTGAGTGACTGAGACTGATTACAATTATGCAAGGTAGCATGACTACACCATTTGCGACAGGTGCAACCCAGCAAAAGCTGGGATACGTGGGTAAAGTAAATGTCAACAAATATTATGGAGAACATTGTGCATTTAAAGCAGAAAATAGTGCAATTCTTATAAAACATGATCAATTCTTTCATAGTGTATTGTACCACCAACTCCTGTACACTACAATATTATTGCAAAACAGTATACAAGCAATCACGCCCCCTTAGCCAAGTACCCTATAGGGACTTAAAGTACAAGTAAAAGAAAGTAAATTCTATTCCCAGTCCATAAAAGATACAGTCCAGTGTACCCATTAGGAAATACATCTTGTCATAAAAAAACTAGCCCTTCATCTTGCTGTGTAAATGGAAAAATGAAAAAGTTATGCGCCTTGGAATGCGAGGAGGAACAATGAATACAATGTTAATAAAAATCACTGTGGTTGGAAGGGGTTAAATATATGCCTGTCTGGAAGCATAAACTAAAAGGCTCATGGAAAATGAGCTGGGACTCTTTCCGTGCCATCTATTGGATGTAGTGCTCCTCAATTCACATCCAACTCACTGAGCATTGCAGTGAAGGCTTGTTCCACACGGCGTTTTTGTGATCGTTTTACGATCCGTTTTACGGAACCGCAAAACGGATCTAACAATTGTCATGTGTAATAACATTGAGTTGAATGGCAAAACGCATCGCTGTTCCACGGGAGATCAGCGATGCGCTTTGAGGTGCTCTCCTGCCTGTGCTTTTCGATCCGCTTTAAGAATTGACATGTCAATTCTTAAAGCGTTATTAACGCAACGAAAGCCCATAGGAGAAAATGGAAACGCTTATGGCACTTGTCCCAAAGCGCTCCACACTCCAGCAGTATCAGCTGCGCTTAGCATCCTGAAAAGCGGATGCGAAAAGCGCACTGGGAGGCTGGACGGGGAACGCTGGAGAGCGCAGGTGAGCCGGCGGCGGCAGCGGCGGCGCAGGGAGCGGCGGCGCAGGTGTGCGCGGCGGGAGCGAGCGGGCGCAGGTGAGGCGGAGGTGTGCGTCGGCGTTGAGCAAGTGTGCGGCGCGGGAGATGGAGGAGTGGGCGGCGGCGAGTGAGGGGGCGGCGCGTGAGCAAGGTATGTGCGGCGCGGCAGGAGTGAAGAGTGGCGGCGGCGGCGGAGGTGATGCGGAGGCGGCGCGTGAGCAAGGTTTGCGGCGGCGGCGGAGTGAGGCAGAGGCGGGCGGCGTGATCAGAGGTGTAGCGGCGGCGGAGCGGAGGTAAGAGGCGGCGGCGGAGCGGTGGACAGTGAGAAGAGGTTTGCGGCGGGAGTGGTGACAGTGAGGAGCGGTGAATTGAATGGAGCCGGTGCTTGACATACAGTGAATGGAGCCGGGGCTGACATACGAATGAAAGTGAGCCGTGGGCTGACATACGAAATGAATGGAGCCGGGCTGACATACGAAAAGAATGGACCGGGGTCTGACATACGCAATGAGAATGGAGCCGGTGGCTTACATACGAAATGAATGGAGCCGGCTGACATACAAATGAAATGGAGCCGGGGCTGACGTACGAAATGAATGGAGCCGGGGCTGACCATACGAAATGAATGGAGCCGGGGAAGAGAGAGAGAGAGATCTCAGAAAACGCATCCAGTAAGCGGATGCGTAAAACGCAAGGTGAAAAAGCATTCAAACGGACAAATAAAGTATCCAAAGCTGCGTTTTGCGAGATCCCGCTTTCCGGAAGCGCTTTTCAAGTGCCAAAATGGATCCGTAAAAGGATCCAAAACGCGTGTGAAACAAGCCTAAGGGACAATGCCGATGGCCCTATTCATTCATTTGCAGACAGCTGTTTCGTTGTTTTTTGAACCACATCAGTGGGAGTAGCCGATACAGTATATTATTGTGTGTGATTATTGTCTGACATAGGAAACTTAAATTGTAAGCCCCATTGGGAACACAAACTGATGTGTAGTATGGCAATACCTGCACATGGATGGGAATTATATTGTGATATTTAAGCAAAATAAATAAAGTTAAATTAAATGTAAATTTTTTGACAGAGCAAACATGGATTTTTTGAAGAAATCTATTCCCCTTGTGCTATTCCTGGGATTAGTTTCATTTTCCATTTGTGAAGAAGAGTAAGTACTCATACAATATACTGAAACAATGAATTAATTGGTTAGTGATTTTTTTTTTTTTTTACTTAAATTTGTATTGTTTTCCAAAATAAAAAACATTACAATTTCTTATAAACTCAAAGTAGAGTACAAATGTATATTAAACACAAAGCAACCAGTAACAAACAAAATTAGCCATAGTTAGAGTTAGTTAAATTTTATAAAAAGATGTCATATCAATAGGAAACGTATGTGATTGGAGGGGATCTGGCAGATGGGACCTTACTGGCTCTGTGCCTATTTACTGTTGGTTTCCTGCACAGCAGCACTCTTGGTCACCATATAGGAAGGGAATTGCGCTATGGTTCCATTTAAGTGAAAGGGTCACTTCCACACATAGATGACAGATGGGAGGGCCACTGTGCAGAGACAACTTTGAAGGGGTCCACAGTACTAAAATGGGGTTATTTTCAGGACCTCAACAGTCAATCCCCCACAGATAACATCGTGATAGAATATCCCAACCATTTATTAGGTCAGGCTTAAATTACACTATTTGGTCACAGCCATTTAACTGTAAAAGTGTGGCATTATAGCAACTTCAACCAAAAGGTTTTTTCGTTTGAAAGTATCACAGTAAAAAAAAGACTGTGGCATTTACAATGTTACATTTCAATCTGTTTCTCATAGGGAAACACTTTGTTATTACTACAGCTGGAGTGCCTTTATATTTAGTCATGTAGCCCCATATTAATACATTATTAAGTGGGCTTGGATACACTATTGTCACGGTCCATGCCACGTTCCTGTCCTTACGATGCGGCCTCTGCTGCGAAATGCAGTCGTACCTATGTTCCCATCGCAGATCTGGTTCCTGTTGCAGTGTTGCTGTGAGTCGGCTCACCTGTGATTGCTGTTCGGCATTCTCTTGCTGGCCATGCTGCTCCTCCATCTATGGCTGTGCCCTATTTCCGCTTGTAACTCTATAGAGGACGGCGGCCACATCTTCCCTTCCTTTATCCCACAGTGTGGCAGCGGGGTTGGGCTTCCGTCTTCAAATCCCCTCCACCTGTGGTTTATAAGCGCTTCTCCTCACACTCCTGCCTGATCCTTGTTGTTCATGTGTCTCTGGAGTACGTCTGTTGTTTGCTGTGTATTTTTTTCTTGTTGTGTCCTTGTGGATCCGCTATGTTTGGTAGTCTCCAAGTTGTTTTCCATGTGTCGTCTGCACCTTTTTCTATGAGCTTCTTTGCCATGCTAATGCCTTAGTTCCAAGCTTTTTCTGCTGTCCTGTTTCCAAGTCTGTGAGTTTCCTTCCTGTTCACTGCCGTGTTTTGTGCCCTGGTCCATGCTTGTTCCCTTGCTGAGTTCTAGCCTTAGTCTCTGATCAAGTTCCTGGTGTTGTTTCCATCAGCTATATTTTGTACCTGGCTTCTTTTTAATCTTCTTGTTGGCATCTGTTAGTCCCTGTCTGTCTGTTTTGGTTCTGTACCTGCAATAAATTTTACTTCTAGTTCTGCATTGTCTTCTGTCCCTTATCCTGTTGGTGCCTAGCTTTGGCACTCAGGCCTGTCTGGTTCAGCTGCCACTGCTGGGGACTGCTCATGAGGTAGCACCTGTGTGCTGATGGGGTCAGCCACCTACCATCAAAGGCTCTGTGAAGATGCCCATGCCCGATGGCCAGTTATTTGCGCCCCTCGGAGCAAGCCCGGCAGTGGTCCAGTGGGTCCACTACCCGCTCACCTGTTACAACTATATATATTTTGTAAATGGCTATTTTGGCTCTCACAGACAGGAGTTCTGTCCCTGGGTTCTAACGACTGGGAATGGCAGCAGAAAAAGTGCAATAAGGTTCTGAATATAATTTAGTTGTGCAAATGCTGCACAACCTACCTCCTCACCCCTCCTGAACGGTTAGCCTCCGACTGGTGTGGTACATACCAGGAAAATTCTTATGTTCACACGATGTACTGCGGCGCACTACAATGTGTGTTTCGGGAGCTCGCGCTGATCAGCGCGTACTCCTGCTACACGGGGAGGGTGCCAGACAGTCCCGCCGTCCCATATGCCAATTCGAATACTTGTGGCGCTTACTCGCTGCAAGTAATTGACTTGTCACTTATCACCGGGTGGGGGGGTTTGGTGGGTGGGGGGAGGTCGGGGAACCAACCACCCACCAAGAACCTCCCGCCCCCCCCCCCTCCCCACCCCTGCCCCCCGCCGTCGTCACCCGTCACCCCCCCCCCCCCTCCCCCAGTCCCCCCCCTGCCCCCGCACACCAGCCTCACCCCCCCCCCACCCCCCCCCCCTCCACCCCCTCCCCCCGCCCTGCCTCCCCCCCACCCCCCCCCCCCCACCCCTCCACCCCCCCCCACCCCCCGGCCCCCCCCCCCCTCCTCTTCCCGCACCCCCTCCCACCCCCCCCCCATCTCTCCCTCCCCCCCCCCCCCCACCCCTCCCTCAACCACCCCCATCTCCCACTCTCCACTCCCTCATCCCCCCACCCATCCCGCATCCCCCCCCGCCTCCGCCCCCCCCCAGCCTCCACCCTCCCCTCGCCCCACTCCCCCCCCCCTACCCCCCCCCACCAGTGACCCCCCCCCCCACCCCCTCCCCCTCCCCCCTCCGCCCCCCGCGCCCCCCCCCCCCCTCCCCCCCCCCCCCCCTCCCCCCCTCCCCCCCCTCACCCCCCCCTTCGCGCCCCCACCCGCCACCTCCCCCCCCCCCCGCTCCCCCCCTCCCCCCCCGACACCCCCACACACCACCTCACCCCCCCTCCACCCTTACACCCCGCCCCACCCTCCCCACCCTCTCCTCCTCCCCCCCTCCCTCTCTCCTTCCCCCCCCCCCCCCCCGCCCACCCCCCCCCCCCCGTCCCCGGTAGATCACAGCCGGATGTGTCGCATGAGACCCGAAACCCCCCCCCCCTAGTGGACCGACACCGCCTCGCCTCGCAGCCGAGAGCGCATCTCCCTGGGAACCTGAAGTCACCGCCAGAGCGAGACGAAATGCTGCAGCGACCATACAGTAGTTCACAGCCGATAGCGTCATAGACCGAGACAGAAATAACCCATCCGAGAGCGTCATACCGCTCGCAGGTTATGACCAGACCGGAGACACATCCGCGAGCGCATAGACCAGACTTGAAGTCATAGCCAGAGAGCGCAGACGAGACGCAGAGACCAGACTGGAGATCAAACAGCCTAGAGCGCAGACGAGAGCGCAGAGACCATACAGTGAGTCCACAGCCGAGAGACCGGAGCGCAGATACCAGACTGGAGTCACAGCCGATAGCTCAGGAGACAGACTGTAGTCCCACAGCCGAGAGCGCAGAGACCAACTTGGAGTCACACCGAGAGCGCAGAGACCAGACTGAAGTTCAACAGGCCGAGAGCTCAGACGAGAGCGCAGAGACCAGACAGGATCACAGCCGAGAGCCGCCAACGCGTTCACAAGCGAGTTTAACCCAGAAACCACAAACCATAACACACTGGGGGGGGGGGGGGGGGGGTGTGGGGGGGGGCGAGTTGTGGTTAGTTTTACTAGGTTTGGGTGAGTCTGACTCAGGAACGAGAGCGCAGAGACCAACTGGAGTCACAGCCGAGAGCGCAGACAGAGCGCAGAGACCAGACTGGAGTCACAGCCGAGAGCGCAGAGACCCAGACAGGAGTCACAAGCCGAGAGCGCAGAGACCGAGACTGTAGTCACAGCCGATAGCGTCAGAGACAATACTTGATTCACAGCCGAGAAGCGCAAGACCAGACGGGAGTCACAGCCGAGAGCGCAGACGAGAGCGCAGAGACCAGACTGGAGTCACAGCCGTGAGCGCAGACGAGAGCGCAGAGTCCAGACTGGAGTCACAGACGAGAGCGCAGACGAGAGCGCAGAGACCAGACTGGAGTCACAGACGAGAGCGCAGAGACCAGACAGGAGTCACAGCCGAGAGCGCAGAGACCAACAGGATCACAGCCGAGAGCTCAGAGACCCATACTGGAGTCCACAGCCGAAGCGCAGAGACCAACTGAAGTCACAGCCGAGAGCGCAGACGAGAGTCGGCAGAGACCAGACTGGAGTCACAAGCCGAGAGCGCAGACGAGAGCGCAAGACCAACTGGATTCCACTGCCGAGAGCGCATAGACCAACTGGATCACAGAACGAGAGCGCAGAGACCAGAACAGAGTCACAGCCGAGAGCGCAGACGAGAGCGCCAAGACCCAGACTGGAGTCACAGCCGAGAGCGCAGAGACCAGACTGGATACACAGCCAGAGCTATGAGACCATACTGTGTCCACAGCGAGAGCGCAGCGAGAGCGCAGACGAGAGCGCAGAGACCAGACTGAGTCACAGCCGAGAGCGCATACGAGATGCGTCAGAGACCAGACGGAGTCACAGCCGAGAGCGCAGATACCATACTGGAGTCACAGCCGAGAGCCGCGACGAGAGCGCAGATACCATACTGGAGTCACAGCCGAGGAGTCACATCGAAGAGACAGCGCGGATATGGGTGGATTAGAGAGAGGATAGAAGAGAGATTTGGGGAGACTATGAGGCGCAGACGAGGAGCGCAGAGACCATACTGGCGTCACAGCCGAAGAGCGCAGACGAAGCCTGATGGACCAGACAGGAGTCCACAGCCGAGAGAGACAGACGAGACGCAAAGACCAAACAGGAGTCACAGCCCGAGATCCAGAGACCAGACTGAAGACACAGCCGAGAGCGCAGACAGATCGCCGAGACCTTACTGGAGTCACAGCCGAGAGCGCAGACGAGAGCGCAGAGACCAGACAGGAAGTCACAGCCGAGGAGTCACAGCCGAGAGCGCAACGAGAGCGCAGAGACCAGACAGTAAGTCACAGACGAAGCGCATACGAGAGCGCAGAGACCAGACTGGAGTCACAGCCAAGCGAGACGAGAGCGCTAGAGACCATACTGGAGTCACACCGAGAGCTTAGAGACCAGACTGGAGTGAGACAGCCGATAGCGCAGACGCGGCGCCGAGACCAGACTGGTAGTCCACACCGAGAGCGCAGAGACCCGACTGGAGTCCAGCCGAGAGCGCAGAGACCAGACTGGAGGTCACAGCCTAGAGTCGCCAGAGACCAGACTGGAGTCACCGCCGAGAGCGCAGAGACCAGACTGAAGTCACAGCCGTGAGCGCGCGAGAGCGCAGAGACCATACTGAAGTCACAGCCGAGAGCGCCAGACGAGAGCGCAGAAACAGCTCATGATCACAGCCGAGAGCGAAGAGACCAGACTGAAGTCACAGCCGAGATCGCAGCCAGAGAGCGCAGAGACCAGACTGAATTCACCAGCCTAGAGCGCAACAGAGCGCAGAGCCATACAGGATGACACAGCCGAGAGCGCAGAGACCAGACAGAAGTCCCAAGCCGAGAGCGCAGCCAGAGCGCAGAGACCAGACAGAAGTCACAGCCTAAGCGCAGACGAGAGCGCAGAGACCAGACAGAGACACAGCCGAGAGCGCAGAGACCAACTGAAGGTCACAGCCGAGAGCGTCAGACGAGAGCGCAAAACCAGACTGAGTCCACAGACGAGAGCGCAGACGGAGCGCAGAGACCAAACAGGAGTCACAGCCCTAGATGCGCATGACGAGAGCTCAGAGACCAGACCGGAGTCACAGCCGAGAGCGCAGAGACCAGACAGGAGTCACAGGCCGAGAGCGCATAGACCAAGACTGGATACAAGCCGAGAGCGCAGAGACACCATACTGGAGTCACAGCCGACGAGCTGCAGACGAGAGCTCACAGACCAGACTGGAGTCACAGCCGAGTAGCGCAGAGTGATGGAGCGCAGAGACCACATGATTCCACAGCCCCGACGAGCGCAGGACCAGACTGGAGTCAACAGCCGAGAGCGCAGCCGAGAGCGCAGAGAACCATACTGAGCACATCCGAGATCGCATACGAGAGCGCATAGACCATACGAAGTCACAGCCCCGAGATCGCAGACGAGACGCAGAGACCATACGAGGAGTCACTGCCAAAAAAAAACAAAAGGAAAGGCAGCGCAGAGAAACCAGACTGAAGTCACAGCCGAGACGCAGACGAAGCAGCAGAGACCAGACAGAGTCACGGCAGCCCGTAGAGCGCAGTACAGAGCGCAGAGACAAACAGGGAGCACAGCCGAGCTCGCAGACGAGAGCGCAGAGACCAGACTTGAGTCACAGCCGAGAGCTGCAGAGACCAACTAGGAGTCACACCGAGAGCGCCGAGACAGACGGAGAAACAGCCGAGAGCGCAAAGACACAGACTAGGAGTCCAGCCGAGAAGCGCAGAGACCAGACTGTAGTCAACAGACGAGAGCGCAGAGACCAGACTGAGTCACCGCAGAGCGCAGACGAGATTGCAGAGACCAACATGTAGTCACAGCCGAGAGCGCAGAGACCAGACAGGATTCACAGCCGCGAGCGCAGAGACCAGCTGGATTCACAGCCGAGATGCGCAGATCCAGACTGGAGTCATCAGACGAGAGCGCAGAACCAGACTGGAGTCACCGCCGAGAGCGCAGAGACCCGACTGGAGTCACCGACCAGAGCGCAGAGACCAGACTGAGTCACAGCGCGATAGCGCATGACGAGATGCGCAGAGTACCAGACTGAGTCACAGCCGATAGCGCATGAGACCCAACTGGAGTCACAGCCTGAGCGCATCGACCAACAGGAGTCACACCGAGAGCGCAGCCTGAGAGCGCAGACGAGAGCGCAGAGGACCATACAGGAGTCCACAGCCGCGAGCGCAGACAGAGGCAGCGACCAGACGTGAGTCACAGCCGAGAGCGCAAGAACCATACTGTATTCCAGCCGAGAGCGCAGACTAGAGTGTCGGCAGAGACCAGACTGAATCTACAGCCCGAGAGCGCATCCAGAGCGCAGAGACCAGACAGGAGTCACATCCGAGAGCTCGCAGAGACCAACTGAAGTACACAGCCGAAGCGCAGCCGAGAGCGCGAAGACCATACTGAAGTCACACCGAGAGCGCAGACGAGAGCGTCAGAGACCCTACTGGAGTCACAAGCCGAGAGCGCAGATACCATACTGAAGTCACAAGCCGAGAGCGAGACGAGAGCGCAGAGACCAAACAGCTTCACAGCGAAGCGCAGAGACCAGAACTGAAGTTCACAGCCAGAGCGCAGACGAAAGCGCAAGACCAGACTGGAGTCACAACGAAGCGCAGACGAGAGCGCAGAGACCAAACGGAGATACTACAAGCCGGAGCCGCAACGAGATGCGCATGATTCCAGACAGAAGTCACAAGCCGAGATCGCAGAGACCAGACTGGAGGTCACAGCCGAAGAGCGCAGAGACCAGACTGAAGTCACAGCCGAGAGCGCAGCCGAGAGCGCATAGACAAGACTGAAGTCACAGCCGAGAGCGCAGAGGAGAGCGCAGAGACCAGACAGGCGTCACAGCCGAGAGCGCAGCCGAGAGCGGCTGAGACCTACAGTGAAGTCACAGCGACGAAGCGCAGACAGAGGCAGAACCAGACGGAGTCAACAGCCGGAGCACAGACGAGAGCGCAGAGACCAGACTGAAGTCACAGCCGAGAGCGCAGACGAGAGCGCAGAGACCAGACTGGAGTCACAGCCGAGAGCGCAGAACCCGACTGAAGTCACAGCCCGAGAGCTGCAGACGAGAGCGCAGAGACCAGAAACTGAGTCACAAGAACGAGAGCGCAGACGAGAGCGCAGAGACCAAACAGGAGTCACAGCCGAGAGCGCAGAGAGCGCAGAGACCAGACAGATTCACATCCAGATCGCAGCATACCATCCCATGTAGTCACAGCCGCTAGTCGCAAGACCATACAGAAGTCACCGCCCGCGCGCAGCCAAGAGCGCAGAGACCAGACAGAAGTCACAGCACGAGAGCGCAGAAAAAGCGAAGAGCGCAGAGAACCAACAGGAGTCACAGCCGAGATCGCAGACTATAGCGCAGAGACCAGACTTGAGTCATCCGCCGAGAGCGCAGACGAGAGCGCAGAGACCCGACTGGAGTCACAGCCGGAGATCGCAGTAGACCAGACATGTGAGTCACATGCCGAGAGCGCAGAGACCAGACAGGATTCAACAGCCGAGAGCGCAGAGACTCCAGCCTGGAACACAGACGAGAGCCAGAGACAAGACTGGATTCCCAGCCCGAGAGCGCATACAGAATTGGCAAAACCAGACAGTAGTCCCAGCCGAGGCGCAGAGACCAGACGGAGACACAGCCTGAGAGCGCATCGACCATACAGGAGTCCAGCCGAGAGCGCAGAGACCATACTGAGTCACAGCCGAGATCCATGACCGCTAAGCGCCGAGACCCAGACTGAGTCCACAGCCGAAGCGCATACGAGAGCGCAGAGAACCAGACTGGAGTCACCGACGAGAACGCAAGACCAGACTTGGAGTCACATGCCGAGAGCGCAGACGAGAAGCGCGCGAGACTAAGACTGTAGTCAACATCCGAGAGCTCATACGATAGCGCAGAGACCAGACTAGTCACAGCCGAGAGCGCAAGAGAAAAACAGACGGATGTCCCACGAGCCGAGAGCGCCGAGACCATACTGAGCCCAGCCGAGAAGCGTCGAGACCAGACAGGATTCACAGCCGAGAGCGCGCCGAGAAAGCGCAAGACGAGAGCGCAGAGACCAGACTGGAGTCACAGACGAGAGCGCAGACGAGAGCGCAGAGACCAGACTTTAGTCACAGCCGAAGCGCAGATACAAACTGGAGTCACAGCCGAGATCGCAGAGCCATAATGGAGTCACAGACTAGAGCTCAGATACCAGACTTGGAGTCACAGCCAGAGAGCTGCAGTAGACCAGACAGGAGTCACAGCCGAGAGCGCAGACGAGAGCGCAGATACCAGACTGGAGTCCCAGCCAGAAGCGCAGACGAGTCGCAGAAGACCCAGACAGGAGTCCAGCCGAGAGCTCAGGAACATACTGGAGTCACGCGAGAGAGCAGACGAGAGCGCAGAGACAGACTGGAGTCAAGCCGAGAGCGCATAGACCAGACTGAAGTCACAGCCGAGAGGCGCAGATAACCAACTGTAAGTCACAGGCCGAGAGCGCAGACGAGAGCGGCATAGACCAACAGTATTCACAGCCGAGAGCGCAGAGACCAGATGGAGTCACAGCCGCGAGCGCAGGCAGAGAGCGCAGAGACCAGACTTGAAGTCACACCCGAGCGCAGAGACCAGACCCTGAAGTCACAGCCTAGAGCGCAGCCTAGAGCGCAGAGACCAGAACAGGAGTCACAGCCGAGTAGTCACAGCCGAGAGCTCAGAGACAGACTGAATCACAGCCGAAGCGAGAAACCAACAGAAGACAAGCCGAATCGCATACGAGAGCGCAGAGAACCAGACTGAGTCACAGCCGAGAGCGCAGACGAGAGCGCAGAGACCCACCTGGAGTCACAGCCGAGAGCGCAGACGAGAGCGCAAAGACCAGACTGGAAATCACATCCGAGAGCGCAGAGACCAGACAGGAGTCACATGCCAGAGCGTCAGACAGAGCGCAAAGACCAGACTGGAGTCACAGCCAAGGAGTCACAGCCGATAGCGCAGAGACCAGACTGAAGACACAGCCGAGAGCGCAGAGACCAGACTGAAGTTACAGCCGAGAGCGCAGACGAGAGCGTCAGAGACCAGACTGGAGTCACAGCCGAGAGTGCAGAGCGAGATGCAGAGACCAGACTGAGTACAGCCGAGAGCCGCCAGACGAGCGCGCATATACCAAGACAGGAGTTCACAGCCGAGATCGCAGACGAGAGCGCAAAGACCAGACTGGAGTCACAGCCAAGAGCGCAACTAAGGTGCATAGACCAGACTGGAGTCAACAGCACAGAGGCGCAGACGAGAGGCGCAGAGACCAACGGAGATCACAGCCGAATCGCAGAGACCATACTGGAGTCTAGCTAGAGCGCAGAGACCAGCACCTGAAGTCCACAGCCGAGAGCGCAAGACCAGACTGGAGCACAGCCAGATCTGCAGAGACCAGACAGGAGGCACAGGCCGAGCGCGCAGGAGACCATACTGGAGACAAGCCGAGAGCGCAGACGAGAGCGCATAGACCAGAACAGGAGTCACAGCCGAGAGCGCGAGAGACCAGACTGAAATCACGCCGAGAGCGCAGAGACAGACTGGAGTCACAGACGATAGCTGCAGAGACCATACTGGAGTCCAGCCGAGAGCGCAGACGATAGCGCCTAGACCCAGACTGAAGTCACAGCCGAGAGCGCAGACTAGAGCGCAAAGACAGACTGGAGTCACAGCCAGAGCGCAGAAGACAGACAGGAGTCACAGCCGAGAGCGCAGAGACCAATGGAGTCAACAGCCGAGAGGCGCAGAGAAAGACTGGAGTCACAGCCGAGAGCGCAGAGCCCGGACTGGAGTCACATCCGAGAGCGCAGAACACAGACTGGAGTCACGCGAGAGCGCAGATACCAGACTGGAGTCACAGCTGAGAGCGCAGACGAGAGCGCAGAGACCAGAACTGAGTCCCACAGCCGAGAGTGCAGAGACCAGACAGGAGTCACAGGCCCGAGAGCGCAACTAGAGCGCAGAGACCAGACTGGAGTCACAGCCGAGAGCGTGGGGGGGGCAGAGACCAGACTGAAGTCACAGAACGAGAGCGCAGAGACCAGACTGAAGTCAACAGCCGAGAGGCAGACGAGAGCGCAGAGAACCAACAGGAGTCACAGCGAGAGCGACCGAGACAGACAGGAGTCACAGGGGAAAACCAGAGTAAAGGGGCGAGGACCCCCCACCCGGAAAAGGGACACAGAGTCACAGGGCGAGGACCCCCCAACACCCGGAGAGAGGACACAGAGTCCGGGGCGGACTCCCCAACACCCGGAGAGAGGACAGAGTAAGGGCGAGTCCCCAACCCCCGGAAGAGGACCAGCGGGGGAGGACCCCCCAACACCCGGAGAGATGACACAGAGTCAGGGGGCGAGGACTCCCCAACACCCGGAAGGAGAAAAAGGTAAAAGGGGCGAGGACTCCCCAACCCGGGAGAGGAACGAGTCGGGGGGCGGGACTCCCCAACCCCGGGAGAGACACAGAGGGGGGGGGCGAGGCCCTCCCAAACCCCCGGAGAAAAACACAGAGCAGGGGCGGGGACTCCCCAACCCCGGAGGAGGACACAGATCACGGGCGGGGATCCCCAACACCCCGAGAGAGGACACAGAGTCCGGGGGCGAGGACTCCCCCAACACCCGGAAGGAAACGAGCGGGGGCGGGGGATCCCCAAACACCCGGAAGGGACACAGAGTCACAGGGCGAGGACTCCCCAACACCCGGAGAGAGGAACAGGACGGGCAGGCCCCCCCAACACCCGGAGAGAGGACACAGAGTCAGGGGCGAGGACTCCCCAACACCCGGAGAGACGACACAGAGTCAGGGGGCGAGGACTCCCCAACACCCGGAGAGAGGACACAGAGTCACAGGGCGAGGACTCCCCAACACCCGGAGAGAGGACACAGAGTGGGCGGGGGACCCCCCCAACCCCCGGAAGAGGACACAGGTCAGGGGCGAGGTCCCCACACCCAGAGGGGACACAGGCCAGGGGGCGAGGATCCCCAACACCGGAGGAGGACAAGAGTCACAGGGGAGGCCCCCCAAAAACACCCGGAGAGAGGACACAGAGTCAGGGGGCGAGGACTCCCCAACACCCGGAGAGAGGACACAGAGTCACAGGGCGAGGACTCCCCAACACCCGGAGAGAGGACACAGAGTCACAGGGCGAGGACTCCCCAACACCCGGAGAGAGGACACAGAGTCAGGGGGCGAGGACTCCCCAACACCCGGAGAGAGGACACAGAGTCACAGGGCGAGGGAAGCCCCAACCCCCGGGAGAGCGACAGAGCCCGGGGGGCGAGGCCTCCCAACCCCCGGGAGAGAGGACACAGAGTCAGGGGGGGGGGGTCCCCAACACCCAGAGAGGACACAGGAAAGGGGGCGGGGGCCCCCCCCAACACCCGGAGAGCCGCCGCCGGGCCCGGTACTCACCGCCATCCGCCCCGGCGCAGCCGATCCTGGGGGGAGGGAGACACAAGGTCAGAGCATTCACACTGTACCCAGCCCCTGCTGCTATAGAGGGCGCCCCGGCTCCATCACTCACCCTCCTCCCGGGGCTGCAGCCGCTGGACGCCGTCAAATCACGCGAGACTTCACTCCGCGTCCTCCGTTACCATGGAGACGAGGCTGCGGAACGGAGTCAGCGCGGGACTACGGCGGCCGCGGGGGACAATCTTCCTGCAGCGAAGTCAGTGCGCGGCGATGTACAGGGCAATGTGTCTCTGCGGGGTCAGAGCGCCCCCTGGGGGGGAAGGATAGACTATAAACACATCACAGGGGTCATTGCAGGGGCGCCCCCTGGGGGGGAAGGATGACATACAACTCACTGGGGTATTGCGGGGCGCCCCTGGGGGGGAAGGAAGCATACAATTCCCTGGGTAGTGAGGGGCTGTACAGGGCAATGTGTCTCTGCGGGGTCAGAGCGCCCCCTGGGGGGGAAGGATAGGCTATACACACATCACCGGGGTCAGTGCAGGGAAAGCTGCTGATTGTGCACACATTGCCCTGTTCACTCCTGCAGGGAGATTGAGGGTGAGGAATGTGGTCACAAAGCAGCACCTTATGGTAGGGGCTCATTCCCATCTAGCCCTTTAGATGCCATTGACCTCAGACATGACCTTACGACAGGTGTATGACAGCCCCGGGGGGTCATGGAGAGAGGAGGGGTCATGGGGAGAGGGGATCACTGGGGGAGGACGGGTACTGGAGGGGACGGGCACTGGAAGGGGAGGCGGGTCACTGGAAAGAGGACGGTCACTGGGGAGGGCGGGTCATGGAGAGGGAGGGTCACTGGAGAGAGGAGGGGTCACTGGGGAGAGGAGGAGTCACTGGGGAGAGGACGGGTCACTGGAGAGAGGACCGGTCACTGGGGAGAGGACGGGTCACTGGAAAGAGGACGGGTCACTGGAGAGAGGACGGGTCACTGGAGAGAGGACGGGTCACTGGGAAGAGGACGGGTCACTGGGGAGAGGAGAGGTCACTGGGGAAAGGAGAGGTCACTGGAGAGAGGACGGGTCACTGGAGAGAGGACGGGTCACTGGAGAGAGGACGGGTCACTGGAGAGAGGAGAGGTCACTGGGGAGAGGACGGGTCACTGGAGAGAGGACGGGTCACTGGAGAGAGGACGGGTCACTGGAAAGAGGACGGGTCACTGGGGAGAGGACGGGTCACTGGGGAGAGGAGAGGTCACTGGGGAAAGGAGAGGTCACTGGAGAGAGGACGGGTCACTGGGGAGAAGGGGATGGGTCACTGGAGAGAAGCCGGCGGGTCACTGGAGAGAGGACTGGTCACTGGAGAGAAGGGGGCGGGTCACTGGAGAGAAGGGGGCGAGTCACTGGAGAGAAGGGGGTGGGTCACTGGAGAGAAGGGGCGGGTCACTGCAGAGAAGAGGGCAGGTCACTGGAGAGAAGCAGGCGGGTCACTGGAGAGAAGGGGGCGGGTCACTGGAGAGAAGGGGCCGGTCCCGGGGGAGAAGGGGGGGGGGCACTGGAGAGAAGGGGGCGAGTCACGGGGGTGAAGGGGGCGGGTCACTGGAGAGAAGGGGGCAGGTCACTGGAGAGAAGGGGCAGGTCACTGGAGAGAAGGGGGCAGGTCACTGGAGAGAGGACGGGTCACTGGAGAGAAGGGGCAGGTCACTGGAGAGAAGGGGCAGGTCACTGGAGAGAGGAGAGGTCACTGGAGAGAGGACGGGTCACTGGGGAGAGGACGGGTCACTGGAGAGAAGGGGGCGGGTCACTGGAGAGAGGACAGTCACTGGAGAGAGGAGAGGTCACTGGAGAGAGGAGAGGTCACTGGAGAGAAGGGGGCGGGTCACTGGAGAGAAGGGGACCTGTACACTGGAGAGACGGGGGCAGGTCACTGGAGAGACGGGGAACAGGACCCTGGAGAGAAGGGGGCAGGTCACTGGAGAGAGGACTGGTCACTGGAGAGAAGGGGAACAGGTCACTGGAGAGAAGGGGGCGGGTCACTGGAGAGAGGACTGGTCACTGGAGAGAAGGGGAACAGGTCACTGGAGAGAAGGGGGCAGGTCACTGGAGAGAAGGGGAACAGGTCACTGGAAAGTAGGGGGCAGGTCACTGGAGAGAAGGGGGTGGGTCATTGGAGAGAAGGGGGAAAGGTCACTGGAGAGAAGGGGGCGGGTCACTGGAGAGAAGGGGGCAGGTCACTGGAGAGAAGGGGGCAGTTCATTGGAGAGAAGGGGGACAGGTCACTGGAGAGAAGGGGGCGGGTCACTGGAGAGAAGAGGGCAGGTCACTGGAGAGAAGGGGCAGGTCACTGGAGAGAAGGGGGCAGGTCACTGGAGAGAAGGGGCAGGTCACTGGAGAGAAGGGGGCAGGTCACTGGAAGAAGGGGGCAGGTCACTGGAGAGAGGACGGGTCACTGGAGAGAAGGGGAACAGGTCACTGGAGAGGACGGGTCACTGGAGAGAAGGGGCTGGGTCACTGGAGAGAGGACGGTCACTGGAGAGAAGGGGCGGGTCACTGGAGAGAGGACGGGTCACTGGAGAGAAGGGAACAGGGCACTGGAGAGGACGAGTCACGGGAGAGAAGTGGGGGGTCACTGAGAGAGGAGGGTCACTGGAGAGAAGGGGGCGGGTCACTGGAGAGAGGACGGGTCACTGGAGAGAAGGGGGCGGGTCACTGGAGACAGGGGGGCAGGTCACTGGAGAGAAGGGGCAGGTCACTGGAGAGAAGGGGGCAGGTCACTGGAAACAAGGGGGCAGGTCACTGGAGAGAGGACGGTTCACTGGAGAGAAGGGGAACAGGTCACTGGAGAGGACGAGTCACTGGAGAGAAGTGGGCGGGTCACTGGAGAGAGGACGGGTCACTGGAGAGAAGGGGACACTGGAGAGAGGACGGGTCACTGGAGAGAAGGGGAACAGGTCACTGGAGAGGACGAGTCACTGGAGAGAAGTGGGCGGGTCACTGGAGAGAGGACGGGTCACTGGAGAGAAGGGGGCGGGTCACTGGAGAGAGGACGGGTCACTGGAGAGAAGGGGGCGGGTCACTGGAGACAGGGGGGCAGGTCACTGGAGAGAAGGGGAACAGGTCACTGCAGAGAAGAGGGCAGGTCACTGGAGAGAGGACGGGTCACTGGAGAGAAGGGGGCCGGTCACGGGAGAGAAGGGGGGCAGGTCACTGGAGAGAAGGGGCAGGTCACTGGTGAGAAGGGGGGCAGGTCACTGGAGAGAAGGGGGCAAGTCACTGGAGAGAGGGAGATGACAGAGCCATGAAATCCCTATGTAATGCAGTACAGGATAAGTGATCACATGTCTATGTAGCGTGGGTGGAACTAAAATCACTGTACAAATTTATTTATTTTTAAATATTTAAAAATGTTAAAAATCAAAAAAACCTTTCTTATTCATCATATGAAAAAGTAAACGATAAAAAAAACAAGCCCTAGTACGGCTATGGTGGCGGAAAAATAAATTATGGCTTATGGAAGGCGAGGTGGAAAAATAGCAGAAACAAAAATGGGTCTTGGGGGGATAAGGAAGGTCTTGATGGTGTCCTTGAAACCTTATCTCTGGCCACCCCAGGTTCTCCGGCCTCGCCTCAGTTAGGAGTAGATGGTCTGATGGGTGTCGGGCATTCTATAGCAGGGAGCTGTCCAGCAGTTGGTTTTTCAGGATCAAGGCTTTCATACTGGTCGTCTTTGTCTCGGAGAGGATGCTGGAATTGGCGCGGGTGGTACCAGAATCTGCTAAAAACAACGTTGATGGAATCTCTCAAGAGTCTTCAGATGTCGAAGGTCAGTAACCAAGTTCTCACTGGCGTACCTAAGAGCAGTGACATGACCGACCCCATAGACCATTTGTTTGGTTCCTTCTTAAGGTTCATGGATCTCAGTTTTCTTAAAGACCTTGAAGAACTTCTTAAAAGAACTTCCTCCTCAATGATGGCCTGCTGGGATAGGTGGCTGCCGAGGTCAGGGAAGTGCTCAACAACTTCCAGAGGGGGCTCCGTTTTCTTGCTGGGAATGTCTTGGCAGAAGATGTTGAGGGTTAGAGTGGTTTGAAGTCCCTCCAGCGATGGTGATTGTTGGGGGCTCGGTTACCTTGTCAGGGATGTTTTGGCAGAAGATCTTGGCTTTCCTGATGTTGAGGGACAGACCTAGGCCAAGAGGTTCTGAATGGTTTGAAGTTCCTGGCTCCAGAGATGGTGATTTCTGGGGGTTTAGTTGCCTTGTCTAGGATGTCTTGGCAGAAGACCTTGGTTTTCCCGATGTTGAAGGACAGACCTAGGCCAAGAGGTTCTGAATGGTTTGGAGTCCCTCCAGCGATGGTGATTGCTGGTGGCTTGGTAGAAGCCTCTTGGTAGAAGATCTCAGTTTTCCCGACGTTGAAGGACAGTCCTAAGTTCTTGTAAGTCTCGGCAATGAGGTTCTGAGTGGTTTGGAGTTCCTCCAGCAATGGTGATTGCTGAGGGCTTGGTTACCTTGCCGGGGAGGTCTTCATAGAAGATCTTGGTTTTCCTGACGTTGAGGGACAGTCCTAAGTTCTTGTACTTCTCGGCAATGAGGTTCCGAGTGGTTTGGAGTTCCTCCAGCCATGGTGATTGCTGGGGCTCAGTTACCTTGCTGGGACCTCTTGGTTGAAGATATTGGTGTTCCCAATGTTTAGGACAGTCCTAAGCTCTTGTAAGTCTTGGCAATGAGGTTCCGATTGGTTTGGAGTTCTTCTAGTCATGGTGATTGCTAGAACCTCAGATACCTTGTTGGGGACGTTTTGGTAAAAGATCTTGGTTTTCCCAATGTTAAAGGACAGACCTAGGCAAAGAGGTTCTGAGTGGTTTGGAGTTCCACAAGCAATGGTGATTGCTGAGGGCTTGGTTACCTTGCCGGGGAATTCTTCATAGATCTTGGTTTTCCCAACGTTGAAGGACAGTCCTAAGTTCTTGTACGTCTCGGCAATAAGGTTCCAAGTGGTTTGGAGTTCTTCTAGTCATGGTGATTGCTAGAGCCTCAGATACCTTGTCGGGTATATTTTGGTAAAAGATCTCAGTTTTCCGGATGTTGACGGATGCTCCAAGCTCTTGAAAGCCTCGGTAAAGAGGTTCAGAGTGGTTTGAAGTCCCTTCATATTGGAGATCAATGACGGTGGTCTTGGACACTTTCGTCTTGGCCTTGAGGTGATGTAGGTTGAACATCGCCGCTACTTGATCTCACTGCCACGGGTAGAGCGGTTCAAGATCAGTCATAAGAATGACTTGGAGGTAGACGGTGAGAAGGGTCGGTGAGATGACACAACCCTGCTGGACCCCTGTCTGGAGGGGGAAGGGATCCATCCACGTCCCATGGCAGTGGACAGTTTTGACGTCTGGTCGAGTAGCCAACTCAGGATTTTCCAGTGGGCTCCCAAGGGCTCCCAAAGGCCTTGGTCGGGTCAGTGAAGGTCGAGTCACATCAGCAGTATCTAGAGAGGGTCTGAAGCCACCGTGAGGCTCGGAGAGGACGAGCTGGAGAGCAGGGCGATGCCGGGGTGGTTTCCACAATCGGATTTGTCTCCCTTTCTAATCCCTTAACGGCTGCACAAGGAGCGGAGCTATAGCTGACAGCTGCAGTCTCAGAGCAGGTCCTGAACATGGCAGGGACTGGAGGAAGCCCCCGATCCCCGGCGTTTAACCCTCTGATTGTAGCTGAGACTGCAGCATAATCATCGGGGACTCCTGCTCCATCGGGTCACTCGGACTCCCAGTGCCCGACAGAGCCCGGGGAGCGACTGTACGGTCAGCCCTGCGGACCCAGAGGAGCCCCAATAAACCGACTGCCTTGCTTTAAAAAGTATCGGATGCTTCCCCGCTGTACATTACACAAGAACTTCCTTAACATTTCATCACTGAATACAGTGTGATCCGGAAAATGACTCCCTTTTCTAAAAAGTTATGTATGTGTGTGGGCGTGGTTAGAGGCGGGGCCTGATGTGTCCCTCTGCAATCTCTAGAAGTTGAGAGGTATGAAAATGGTCTCACAAAAAGACCTGTTGCCCATAGCAACCAATCAGACCCCATAGCAAACAATCAGAGCCCATAGCGACCAATCAGAGCCCATAGCGACCAATCAGAGCCCATAGCAACCAATCAGAGCCCATAACAAACCGATCAGAGCTCATAGCAACCAATCAGAGGCCATAGCGATCAATCAGAGGCCAAATTAACCAATCAGAGCCCATAGCAGCCAATCAGAGCCCATAACAAACCGATCAGAGGCCATAGCAACCAATCAGAGGCCATAGCAACCAATCAGAGGCCATAGCGACCAATCAGAGGCCATAGCGACCAACCAATCAGAGGCCATAGCGACCAATCAGAGGCCATAGCGACCAATCAGAGGCCATAGCGACCAATCAGAGGCCATAGCAACCAATCAGAGGCCATAGCGACCAATCAGAGGCCATAGCGACCAATCAGAGCCCATAGCAACCAAACAGCCCTAATAGAAACCAAACAGAGCCCATAGCGACCAATCAGAGCTCATAGCAACCAATCAGAGCTCATAGCAACCAACGGACTCTGATTGGTTGCTATGAGCTCAGGTTGGTTACTATGGGCTCTGGTTGCTATGGGCTGTGGTTGGTTGCTATGAACTCTGATTGGTTGCTATGAACTCTGATTGGTTGCTATGGA
Organism: Phyllomedusa bahiana; assembly: GCA_025379985.1. NCBI lineage: Eukaryota > Metazoa > Chordata > Amphibia > Anura > Hylidae > Phyllomedusa > Phyllomedusa bahiana. The sequence goes on along the minus strand of JAODAL010011014.1, from coordinate 24,174 downwards.
CTCTGATCGGTTTGTTATGGGCTCTGATTGGTTGCTATGGGCTCTGATTGGTTACTATGGGCTCTGATTGGTTGCTATGGGCTCTGATTGGTTGCTATGGGCTCTGATTGGTTACTATGGGCTCTGATTGGTTGATATGATCTCTGATTGGTTGCTATGAGCTGTGATTGGTTGCTATGAGCTCTGATTGGTAGCTATGGGCTCTGATTGATTGGTCACTATGGGCTCTGATTGGTTACTATGGGCTCTGATTGGTCGCTATGGGTTCTGATTGGTCACTATGGGCTCTGATTGGTCGCTATGGGCTCTGATTGGTTGCTATTAGCTATGATTGGTTACTATGGGCTCTGATAGGTTACTATGGGCTCTGACTGGTCGCTATGGGCTCTGACTGGTTGCTATGGGCTCTGATTGGTTGCTGTGAGCTCTGATTGGTTGCTATGGGCTCTGATTGGTTACTATGGGCTCTGATTGGTCGCTATGGGCTCTGATTGGTCGCTATGGGCTCTGATTGGTTGCTATGAGCTCTGATTGATCGCTATGGGCTCTGATTGGTTGCTATGGGCTCTGATTGGTTCTCATGAGCTCTGATTGGTTGATATGGGCTCTGATTGGTCGCTATGGGCTCTGATTGGTTGCTATGGGCTCTGATTGGTTGCTATGAGCTCTGATTAGTTGCTATGAGCTCTGATTGATCTCCTCGTCGCTCCCGATCTCACTAATGATCTGGCTGGATTACTCTCCTAGAGGTGTCGGTTATTCCGCCAGTGGACACTAGAGGCCGCTCTCCTCCCAGGGATCCCTGACACCCGCAGTGTCCTTTTTTTTCTCTTTATCCATCAATAAGTTTCTCTGGCCCCCCCCCCCCAGCGCGGGGTCCGTCGTTACCGCCAGCGCCTACATGATCACCCGCCCCAGACGCCACTGATTTACCCCTATTTCTATACCTGTGATGTATCTGGGAGAGGGGGGCACTTAATTTTTCATCTTTTTTAAATCATGAATTTCTGATCCCCCCCCCCTCCCTCACTTGTTTCCATTTTGCAAATCAAATCTTGGCTATGCAAAAGAGGTTTTGCATGAACCCTCGGCGCCTCGGTAGTGACCCCCTCCCTCCCGCCTCTGTGGCGGCGTCACCTCTGCCCCAGCCTTGGATTTGCTTCCCCTGATTGACCCTGTCCAGGCCCAATAACTGCTGCCGGGGTAGAGGATCAGGATACAGTGGGGGGTAGATTTAAAGGGGAGCTCCACCTATCCGAATCCCTACCCCTGACAATGTCCCGCTGCCAGGGAGAAAGATCAGGATATAGAGGATAGTGGATTTAAAGGGGAGCTCCACCTATCCGAATCCCTACCCCTGACAATGTCCCGCTGCCAGTGAGAAAGATCAGGATATAGAGGATAGTGGATTTAAAGGGGAGCCCCACCAATCCCTACCCAGGCAATGCCCTGCTTCCAGTATAGAAAATCAGAATACAGAGGATATTAAATTTAAAGGGAAGCTCCACTTATCTGAATCCCTACCCCTTCCATGTCCTGCTTCCACTGTAGAAGATAAGGATACAGAGGATGGTAGATTTAAAGGGGAGCCTCACCTATCCCAGTCAATGTCCTGCTTTCAGTGTAGAAGACCAGGATAACAGAGGATGGTAGATTTAAAGGGGAGCTCCACCTACCCCAACCCCTTTCCAGGTAATGTCCTGCTAGCAGTGTGGAAGATAAGGATTCAGAGGATGGTAGATTTAAAGGGGAGCTCCACCTATCCGAATCCCTCCCCCTGACAATGTCCCGCTGCCAGGGTAAAAGATCAGGATATCCTTATCATATACAGAGGTTGGTGGAATTAAAGGGGAGCCCCACCTACCCCAACCCCTTCCCAGGCAATGTCCTGCTGCCAGTGTAGAAGATCAGGATACAGGGGTTGGTAGATTTAAAGGGGAGCTCCACCTCCCCCAATATCCTTATCATATATGGGGTATTGGATGCTGCTTGTTGTAACCAATGGGCTGTTGGTGTCATTGGTGAATGTGCCGAGTCCTCCAGAGGGGGGCGCTCTTGTAACTCTCTGACCGATTTATGGAGGCCCCCAACCCCTTATTAACCCTAGTGGGGTAAATTCACTGGTAATATCTGCTGTTACAGTGTACAGCGCCACAGCCTAGGGAGCAGCCACCAGTAAGTGTGCTGAGGAGATGAATGTGATGGGGCCCAGGGGTCAGGGAAGGGGTTATCATGGTCAGCAAGTGCAGAGCCCCCCATGAGCCATTCACCAGCAGGGGGGCTGCACACCCTGGACGGCTGAAGGCTCGCACACAGGATAACGGCGCAGTAAGCAGATTTGGAGAACCTCCGCTGCCGCCCTGCGCCTGTATCAGCAGAAGTCACCGGATCAATGTCTGCGCGGCCTCATACATATAGGAAAATCAATGCAGAAGAAGAACTGCTGGAGGGGTGGGAGCGAATGCAGCACCAGAGTCAGGGGGGCCCGAGAGGAGAGCAGGGGAGGGGGCCCGAGAGGAGAGCAGGGGAGGGGGCCCGAGAGGAGAGCAGGGGAGGGGGCCTGAGAGGAGAGCAGGGGAGGAGGCCCGAGAGGAGGGGCAGGGGAGGGGCCTGAGAGGAGAGCAGGGGGGGGGGCCCGAGAGGAGCGCAGGGGAGGGGCCCGAGAGGAGAGCAGGGGAGGGGGCCCGAGAGGAGAGCAGGGGAGGGGGCCCGAGAGGAGAGCAGGGGAGGGGGCCCGAGAGGAGAGCAGGGGAGGGGCCCGAGAGGAGAGCCGGGGATGGCGCCTGAGAGGAGAGCAGGGGAGGAGGCCCGAGAGGAGAGCAGGGGAGGGGCCCGAGAGGAGAGCAGGGGCGGGGGCCCGAGAGGAGAGCAGGGGAGGGGCCCGAGAGGAGAGCAGGGGGGGGGGCCGACAGAAGAGCAGGGGAGGGGGCCCAGAGGAGAGCAGGGGAGGGGGCCCGAGTGGAGAGCAGGGGAGGGGGGCCCGAGAGGAGAGCAGGGGAGGGGCCCGAGAGGAGAGCAGGGGAGGTACAGTGACTGCACCAGCAGAATAGTGAGCGCAGCTCTGGAGGATAATACAGGATGTAACTCAGGATCAGTACAGGATAAGTAATGTATGTACACAGTGACTGCCCCAGCAGAATAGTGAGCGCAGCTCTGGAGGGATAATACAGGATGTAACTCAGGATCAGTTACGGATAAGTAAGGTATGTACACAGTGACTGCACCAGCAGAATAGTGAGCGCAGCTCTGGAGGATAATACAGGATGTAACTCAGGATCAGTACAGGATAAGTAATGTATGTACACAGTGACAGCACCAGCAGAATAGTGAGCGCAGCTCTGGAGGATAATACAGGATGTAACTCAGGATCAGTACAGGATAAGTAATCTATGTACACAGTGACTGCACCAGCAGAATAGTGAGTGTAGCTCTGGAGGATAATACAGGATGTAACTCAGGATCAGTACAGGATAAGTAATGTATGTACAGTGACTGCACCAGCAGAATAGTGAGTGCAGCTCTGGAGGATAATACAGGATGTAACTCAGGATCAGTACAGGATAAGTAATGTATATACAGTGACTGCACTAGCAGAACAGTGAGTGCAGCTCTGGAGGATAATACAGGACGTAAATCAGGATCAGTACTGGATAAGTAATGTATGTACAGTGACTGCACCAGCAGAATAGTGAGCGCAGCTCTGGAGTATAATACAGGATGTAACTCAGGGTCGGTGCAGGATAAGTAATGTATGTACAGTGACTGCACCAGCAGAATAGTGGGGTGCAGCTCTGGGGAAAAATACAGGATGTAACTCAGGATCAGTACAGGTAAGTAATGTATGTACACAGTGACTGGACAGCGAATAGTGAGCGCAAACTCTGGAGGATAATACAGGATGTAACTCAGGATCAGTGCAGGAAAGTAATTGTGTTTTACAGTGACTGCACCAGCAGAATAGTGAGTGCAGCTCTGGAGGATAATACAGGATGTAAACTCGGATCCCGTACAGAGTAAGTAATGTATGTACACAGTGACTGCACCAGCAGAATAGTGAGTGCAGCTCTGGAGTATAAATCAGGATGTAATCAGGATCGTACAGGATAAGTAATGTATGTACAGTGACTGCACCAGCAGAATAGTGAGTGCAGCTTGGAGTATAATACAGGATGTAACTCAGGATCAGTACAGGATAAGTAATGTATGTACAAAGTGACTGCACCAGAGAATAGTGAGTGCAGCTCTGGAGGATAATACAGGATGTAACTCAGGATTCAGTACAGGATAAGTAATGTACATACACAGTGACTGCAACCCGCAGAATAGTGAGTTTCAGCTCTGGAGGATAATACAGGATGTAACTCAGGATCAGTACAGGATAATTAATGTATGTACAGTGACCACACAGCAGAATAGTGAGTGCAGCTCTGGAGGTTAATAAAGGATGTAACTCAGGATCACTACAGGATAAGTAATGTATGTACAGGGACTGCACCAGCAGAATAGTGAGCGCAGCTTGGGATAATACAGGATGTAACTCAGGGTCAGTGCAGGATAAGTAATGTATGTACACAGTGGGCTGCACCAGCAGAATAGTGAGTGCAGCTCTGGAGGATAATACAGGATGTAACACAGGTCAGTACAGGATAAGTCATGTATGTACAGTGACTGCACCAGCAGAATGTGAGGCAGCTCTGGAGGATAATACAGGATGTAACTCAGGATTCAGTACAGGGTAAGTAATGTATGTACAGTGACTGCACCAGGGAAATAGTGAGCGCAGCTCTGGAGTATAATACAGGATGTAACTCAGGATCAGTACAGGATAAGTAATGTATGTACAGTGACTGCACCGGCAGCATAGTAAGCGCAGCTCTGGAGGATAATACAGGATGTAACTTAGGATCAGTACAGGATATGTAATGTATGTACAGTGACTGCACCAGCAGAATAGTGAGTGCAGCTCTGGAGGATAATACAGGATGTAACTCAGGATCAGTACAGATAAGTAATGTATGTATCGTGGGCTGCACCAGCAGATAGTGGAGTGCAGCTCTGGAGTATAATACAGGATGTAACTGAGGATCAGTGCGGATAAGTAATGTATGTACAGTGACTGCACCAGCAGAATAGTGAGAGCAGCTCTGGAGGATAATACAGGATGTAACTCAAGATCAGTACAGGATAAGTAATGTATGTATAGTGACTGCACCAGCAGAATATGAGTGCAGCTCTGTAGGATAATACAGGATGTAACTCGGATCGTACAGGATAAGTAATTATGTACAGTGACTGCACAGCAGAATAGTGAGTGCAGCTTTTGGGGGGTAATTTCAGGATGTAACTCAGGATCAGTACAGGATAAGTAATGTATGTACACAGTGACTGCACCAGCAGAATAGTGAGTGCAGCTCTGGAGTATAACACGATCATTCCACCTCCCACATATATGAAGTGATCAGTGATAAAGTTCCCAAAAATGATAATGAGTGTAAAGCTTTCGGGGGGCCCCTTTTAATTGTGGAAAATCTTTTGGCTGATACAATGTATGATGAGGATGATGTGAGTGTAGCTGATACAATGTATGATGAGGATGTTGTGAGTGCAGCTGATACAATGTATGATGAGGATGATGTGAGTGTAGCTGATACAATTGATGTTGAGGATGATGTGAGTCCCGTTGTTTACAAGGTATGATGAGGTGATTGAGTGTAGCTGTAAAAATTGTATGTGGGGGAAAGATTGAGGGGAGTGTTTACAAGTATGTGAGGATGATGTGAGTGTATTTGGGGTACAATGTTGAGGGGGGATGATGTGAGTGTAGTTGATACAATGTATGATGAGGATGATGTGAGTGTAGTTGATACAATGTATGATGAGGATGATGTGAGTGTAGCTGATACAATGTATGATGAGGATGATGTGAGTGTAGTTGATACAATGTATGATGAGGATGATGTGAGTGTAGCTGATACAATGTATGATGAGGATGATGTGAGTGCAGTTTTTACAATGTTTTTTTTGATGAGGATGATTGAGTCAGAAATTTACAATGTGGGATGAGGATGATGTGAGTTTTGGTTGATACGGGGGAAATGTGGGATGATGTGGGGTGTAGTGATCAAATGTTGTTGAGGATGATGGAGGGGTTTTGATACAAGGGATGTTTGGGGGTGATGTGGTTTTGTGTTTAAAATTGTATGATGAGGATGATTTTTGGTGTAGTTGATACAATGTATGATGAGGATGATGTGAGTGTAGTGATACAATGTATGATGAGGATGATGTGAGTGCAGCAAATTCCCAATGTTGTTTGGGATGATGTGAGTTTTTAGTTGATAAAATGTATGATGAGGAGGGATGGGGGAGTGTAGCTGATAAAATTGTATGTTGAGGATGATGTGAGTGTAGTTGATACAATGTATGATGAGGTTGATGTGAGTGTAGCTGATACAATGTATGATGAGGGGGATGGGGTGTAGCGGGGATAAAAAAGAAATGAGGAGGATGTTGCTGTGAGTGTAGTTGATACAATGTATGATGAGGATGTTGCTGTGAGTGTAGTTGATACAATGTATGATGAGGATGATGTGAGTGTAGTTGATACAATGTATGATGAGGATGATGGGTGAAAGTTGATAAATTGTAGGGAAGAGGTTGATGTGATTTTGTAGTGTTTCCCAAATGTTGTTGAGGATGTTTTTGAGTGTATTTGGGTACAATGTATGATGAGGATGATGTGGTGTGTTGTCCCATGAAATGATGGGATGATGTGAGTGTAGTTTGTTTACAATGTATGATGAGGATTTTGGGTGGTTTTAGTTGATACAATGTATGATGGGGAAAGAGGGGAGTGTGTTGATACAATCTATGATGAGGTTAAATGTGAGTGAAAGCTGATCCCAATGTTTTTTTTTGAGGATGTTGTTAGTGTAGCTGATACAATGTATGATGAGGATAATGTGAGTGCAGCTGATACAATGTATGTTTGAGGTGTTGCTGTGAGGTATTTGAAAAAATGTTTTATGAGGTGATGTGGTGTAGTGATACAATGTATGATTGAGGAGGGTTGTGGGGTGTAGCTGATACAATGTGTGATGAGGATGATGTGAGTGTAGTTGATACAATGTATGATGCTGTGAGTGTAGTTGATACAATGTATGATGAGGGTGAGTGTGTGATACAATTTTATGATGGGGGATGATGTGAGGTTAGGGGTTTCAATTTTTGATGAGGTTGTTGCTGTGGGGGGAAGCTGTTTCAATGTATGATGAGGATGTTCTGTGGGTGCACCCTGTTTAACAATGTATGATGGGTTGATGTGAGTGTAGTTGTTTACATTGAGGATGATAAAGTTTTTTAAGGGGGACTCTGGAAAATTTTGGGGGGGGGCGGCAGCTGGGGGGGGGGAAGGTTAAAATTAAGGTTTTCCCCTTAAAAAATTTCCGCAGCGGGATTTTTGGAGCCGGAGCAGCTTTGCTCCCCAAAACCAAAAACCATGCTGTGCCTTTAAATCCCTCCCCCTGGGGGGCCCCCTCCCTGCCCCTGTCAGTACGCCGCGGTGCGTCTATGTGCTGGCTGAGGCGAGCGCAGCATCCATCCCTCATCCCTGAGCAGCAGGGTACCACACACCATCCATCTCCCCCTCCCCTCCATGCCCCCCTCCCTGCCTCTCCCCCTCTCCCCATTGTCTCTTTGTCTGTTCCTGGGACTCGGCCCCCTTTTGTCCGTCTGTCTGTGTGCCCCCCTCTCCCGCGTGTGAAGCGTGTCCCCCCCGGTGCGGTGTCTCTCTGTCTCCCCCTCCCCCACCCCCCACCCCCGGGTTGCTCTCCATCCTTCCCCTTTCCGCAATGGTACTTCCCGGCGGGGGCAGCCCCTTCTTCCGGGGTTTTCTCCTCTCCAAAGGGCCGGGTTTGGGGGGGTGGGCTCTTCAGTGGGGAGGAATCCACACCCTATAGGGTTTAGCCCGGTTTTCCGGGCGAGGGGAGGGGGCTGGGGGCGGCCATGCAGCGGCAGCCGGGGCGGCGTGAGTGTGTGTGTGTATATATATAATATAGAAGAGGTGGTGAAACAAAAATTTCCAGTGCCGGGGAAAACTGGAACCACACCCTTATACCCAGGGGGCCCGCCAGCTGTATACGGGCACACACCCATATACACAGGGGCCCACCAGTAATACCCGGGCAACACCTATATACCGGGGCCCACCAGTATATACCCCGGGCACACACCTATATACACAGGGCCCGCCAGCTGTATACCGGGCACACCTATTAACAGGGGGCCCCCACTATATACCGGACACCACCCAATACCCAGGGACCCGCCAGCTATATACGGGCACACCCATTACAAGGGCCCGCCGTATATACCGGGCACACACCAAATTCCCCGGGGCCCCCCCAGCTTATACCGGGGGACACACCTATAACACAGGGGCCCCCCAGCTATATACCGGGGACACAACCCCTATCCAGGGACCCGCCAGCTATATACCGGGCACACACCTATATACCCAGGGACCCGCCAGCTGTATACCGGGCACACACCTATATACACAGGGGCCCACCAGCTATATACCGGGCACACACCTATATACACAGGGGCCCGCCAGCTATATACCGGGCACACACCTATATACCCAGGGACCCGCCAGCTATATACCGGGCACACACCTATATATACCCAGGGACCCGCCACTATATACACCGGGCACACACCTATAGACCCAGGGACCCGCCATCTATATACCGGGCACACACCTATATACACAGGGGCCCACCAGCTATATACCGGGCACACACCTATATACACAGGGACCCGCCAGCTATATACCGGGCACACACCTATATACACAGGGGCCCGCCAGCTATATACCGGGCACACACCTATATACACAGGGGCCCTCCAGCTTTATACCGGGCACACACCTATATACACAGGGGCCCGCCAGCTATATACCGGGCACACACCTATATACCCAGGGTCCCGCCAGCTATATACCGGGCACACACCTATATACACAGGGTCCCGCCAGCTATATACCGGGCACACACCTATAAACACAGGGGCCCGCCAGCTATATACCGGGCACACACCTATATACACAGGGGCCCGCCAGCTATCTACAGGTCACACACCTATATACACAGGGGCCCACCAGCTATATACCGGGCACACACCTATATACCCAGGGGCCCACCAGCTGTATACCGGGCACACACCTATATACACAGGGGCCCGCCAGCTATATACTGGACACACACCTATATACACAGGGCCCCCTATATACCCCACACACCTATATACCCAGGACCCGCCAGCTATATACCGGGCACACTATATAACACAGGGCCCACCAGCTATATACCGGGCACACACCTATATACCCAGGGACCCGCCAGCTATATACCGGGCACACACCTATATACACAGGGACCCGCCAGCTATATACCGGGCACACACCTATAATACCCAGGGACCCGCCAGCTATATACCGGGCACACACCTATATTCACAGGGGCCCTCCAGCTATAGACCGGGCACACACCTATATACACAGGGGCCCACCAGCTCTATACCGGGCACACACCTATATACACAGGGGCCCGCCAGCTATATACTGGACACACACCTATATACCCAGGGACCCGCCAGCTATATACCGGGCACACACCTATATACACAGGGACCCGCCAGCTATATACCGGGCACACACCTATATACCCAGGGACCCGCCAGCTATATACCGGGCACACACCTATATACACAGGGGCCCGCCAGCTATATACCGGGCACACACCTATATACACAGGGGCCCTCCAGCTATATACCGGGCACACACCTATATACACAGGGGCCCACCAGCTATATACCGGGCACACACGTATATACACAGGGACCCGCCAGCTATATACCAGGCACACACCTATATACACAGGGGCCCGCCAGCTATATACTGGACACACACCTATATACACAGGGGCCCGCCAGCTATATACCGGACACACACCTATATACCCAGGGACCCGCCAGCTATATACCGGGCACACACCTATATACACAGGGGCCCGCCAGCTATATACATGGCACACACCTATATACCCAGGGACCCGCCAGCTATATACCGGGCACACACCTATATACACAGGGGCCCGCCAGCTATATACCGGGCACACACCTATATACACAGGGGCCCGCCAGCTATATACCGGGCACACACCTATAGACCCAGGGACCCACCAGCTATATACTGGACACACACCTATATACACAGGGGCCCGCCAGCTATATACTGGACACACACCTATATACACAGGGGCCCGCCAGCTATATACCGGGCACACACCTATATACACAGGGGCCCGCCAGCTATATACTGGACACACACCTATATATACAGGGGCCCTACCAGCTATATACTGGGCACACACCTATATACCCAGGGTCCCACCAGCTATATACCGGACACACACCTATATACACAGGGGCCCACCAGCTATATACCGGACACACACCTATATACCAGGGGTCCCCACCAGCTATATATCGGGCACACACCTATATACCCAGGGCCCACCAGCTATATACTGGCACACACCTATATATACAGGGCCCTGCCAGCTATATATCGGACACACACCTATATACACAGGGGCCCACCAGCTATATACTGGGCACACACCTATATACCCAGGCGCCCGCCAGCTATATACCGGACACACACCCATATACACAGGGGTCCCTCCAGCTATATATCGGGCACACACCTATATACCCAGGGGCCCACCAGCTATATACTGGACACACACCTATATATACAGGGGCCCTGCCAGCTATATATCGGACACACACCTATATACACAGGGGCCCACCAGCTATATACTGGACACACACCTATATACACAGGGGCCCGCCAGCTATATACCGGGCACACACCTATATACCCAGGGACCCACCAGCTATATACTGGACACACACCTATATACACAGGGGCCCGCCAGCTATATACTGGTCACACACCGATATAAACAGGGGCCCGCCAGCAAAATACCGGGCACACACCTAAATACCCAGGGGCCCACCAGCAATATACAGGGCACACACCGAAAAACCCAGGGGCCCACCAGCTATATACCGGACACACACCTATATACACAGGGGTCCCACCAGCTATATATCGGGCACACACCTATATACCCAGGGGCCCACCAGCTATATACTGGACACACACCTATATATACAGGGGCCCTGCCAGCTATATACTGGACACACACCTATATATACAGGGTCCCGCCAGCTATATACCGGACACACACCTATATACCCAGGGGCCCTCCAGCTATATACTGGGCACACACCTATATACCCAGGGGCCCACCAGCTATATACCGGACACACACCTATATACACAGGGATCCCACCAGCTATATATCGGGCACACACCTATATACCCAGGGGCCCACCAGCTATATACAGGACACACACCTATATATACAGGGGCCCTGCCAGCTATATATCGGACACACACACCTATATACACAGGGCCCACCAGCTATATACTGGGCACACACCTATATACCCAGGCGCCCGCCAGCTATATACCGGACACACACCTATATACACAGGGGTCCCACCAGCTATATATCGGGCACACACCTATATACCCAGGGGCCCACCAGCTATATACTGGACACACACCTATATATACAGGGGCCCTGCCAGCTATATATCGGACACACACCTATATACACAGGGGCCCACCAGCTATATACTGGGCAAACACCTATATTCCCAGGCGCCCGCCAGCTATATACCGGGCACACACCTATATACCCAGGGGCCCGCCAGCTATATACGGGACACACACCTATATACACAGGAGCCCACCAGCTATATACTGGACACACACCTATATAGACAGAGGCCCACCAGCTATATACTGGGCACACACCTATATACCCAGGGGCCTACCAGCTATATACTGGGCACACACCTATATACACAGGGCCCACCAGCTATATACTGGGCACACACCTACAGTATCTCCCAAAAGTCAGTACACCTGTCACATTTCTGTCAATATTGTATTATATCTTTTCATGGGACAACACTGAGGATCTGACACTTTGATACAATGTAAAGTAGTTGGTGTACAGCTCGTACAACAGTGTAAATTCGGTGTGTCCTCAAAATAACTCAACACAACACCATCAACGTCTAACCCACTGGCAACAAAAGTAAGGACACCCCTAAGTTATAAATGTAAAAATTGTGCCCATTTTGCCATTTTCCCTCCACGGTGTCATGTGACTCGTTAGTGATACAAGGTCTCAGGTGTGAATGGGGAGCAGGTGTGTTATATTTGGGGTTATTGCTCTCATACTGGTCACTGGACGTCCATCATGGCGCCTCCTGGCAAAGAACTGTCTGAGGATCTGAAAAAAAGAGTGTCATATCCAGAGATGAGTGCTGCCAGCCTTGCTGCAGAGGTTACAGGGGCGGGGTCAGCCTGTCAGTGCTCAGACCATACACCGCACACTGCATTGGTCTGCATGGCTGTCATCCCAGAAGGAAGCCTCTTCTAAAGATGATGCTGAAGACAAGCAGACTATGGACATGGATTACTGGGACCAGGTCCTGTGTCTGATGAGACCAAGAGAAGTTTATTTGGTTCAGATGGTGTCAGCCGTGTGTGGCGGCAACCAGGTGAGGAGGACAAAGACAAGTGTGTCTACAGTCAGTCATGGTGGTGGGAGTGTCATGGTTTGGGGCTGCATGAGTGCTGCCGGCTGTGGGGAGCTACAGTTCATTGAGAGAACCATGAATGCCAACATGTCCTGTGACATCCTGAAGCAGAGCATGATCCCCTCCCTTCTGGGCCGCAGGGCAGTGTCCAACATGATAACGACCCCAAACACCTCCAAGACCCCCCCTGCCTCGCTAAAGAGAATGAGGGTAAAGGTGCTGGACTGGCCGAGCGTCTCCAGACCTAAACCCTATGGAGCATCTGTGGGGCCTCCTCAAACAGAAGGTGGAGGAGCACAAGGTCTCTACCATCCACCAGCTCCGTGATGTCGTCATAGAGGAGGGAAAAGGATTCCAGTGGCTGCAACCTGTGAAGCTCCAGTGACCTCCAGGCCCAAGAGAGTTAAGGCAGAGCTGGAAAATAATGGGGGGCACAGAATACTGACACTAAGGGCACAATTTCTCCACTTAGGGGTGTATTTACTTTTGTTGTCACTTAGGGGTGTCCTCACTTTTGTCCCCATAGACATTGATGCTGTGAGTTTTTCCCTGTGATACAAGCCGGGCACTAACTACTTTACATTGTATCACTTAGTGGTGTCATCACTTAGGAGTGTCCTCACTTTTGTGGTCACTTAGGGGTGTCCTCACTTTTGTGGTCCCTTAGGGGTGTCCTCACTTTTGTCTCCATAGACATTGATGCTGTGAGTTCTTCCCTGTGATACAAACCGGGCACTGACTACTTTACATTGTATCACTTAGGGGTGTCCTCACTTTTGCTGTCACTTAGGGCTGTCCTCAATTTTGTTGTCACTTAGTGCTGTCCTAATTTTTGTTGCCACTTAGGGGTGTCCTCACTTTTGTGGTTTCTTAGGGGTGTCCTCAATTTTGTGGTCTCTTCGGGGTTTTCCTCCTTTGTCCCCATAGACATTGATGCTGTTTCTTCCCTGTGATACAAGCCGGGCACTGACTACTTTACATTGTATCACTTAGGGGTGTCCTCACTTTTGCTGTCACTTAGAGGTGTCCTCACTTTTGTGGTCTCTTAGGGGTGTCCTCACTTTTGTGGTCTCTTAGGGGTGTCCTCACTTTTGTCCCCATAGACATTGATGCTGTGAGTTCTTCCCTGTGATACAAGCCGGGCACTGACTACTTTACATTGTATCACTTAGGGGTGTCCTCACTTTTGCGGTCTCTTAGGGGTGTCCTCACTTTTGTCCCCAGATATATTGATGCTGTGAGTCCTTCCCTGTGATACAAGCCGAGCACGGACTACTTCACATTGTATCACTTAGGGGTGTCCTCACTTAGGGGTGTCCTCACTTAGGGGTGTCCTCACTTTTGTCTCCATAGACATTGATGCTGTGAGTTCTTCCCTGTGATACAAGCCGGGCACTGACTACTTTACATTGTATCACTTAGGGGTGTCCTCACTTTTGCTGTCTCTTAGGGGTGTCCTCACCTTTGTTGTCACTTAGGGGTGTCCTCACTTTTCTTGTCTCTTAGGGGTGTCCCCACTTTTGTGGTTTCTTAGGGGTGTCCTCAATTTTGTGGTCTCTTCGGGGTGTCCCCACTTTTGTCCCCATAGACATTGATGCTGTTCTTCCCTGTGATACAAGCCGGGCACTGACTACTTTACATTGTATCACTTAGGGGTGTCCTCACTTTTGCTGTCTCTTAGGGGTGTCCTCACTTTTGTCCCCATAGACATTGACTACTTTACATTGTATCCGGGTCAGATCCTCAGTGTTGTCCCAGGAGAAGATACAATACAAGATTTACAAATATATGAGGGGTGTACTTACTTATGTGAGACACTGTATATACCGGGCACACACTTATATACACAGGGGCCCTGCCAGGTATGGATGATGGCTCCACGCATAGAGGTGTCCTTAACCTTTTGTATAGTCAGATGTAGCAGAGCTGAGGCGGCCAAATGATCACAGTGTGTTATATTACATAGGACTGCAGGTGACATCTACTACATTAGCTGTACTCAGAGAGTTATCACTGTGTTATCTGTTGTGTTACATAGGACTGCAGGATACATCTACTACATTATCTGTACTCAGAGAGTTATCACTGTGCTATCTGTGGTGTTACATAGGACTGCAGGATACATCTACTACATTATCTGTACTCAGAGAGTTATCACTGTGTTATCTGTGGTGTTACATAGGACTGCAGGTGACATCTACTACATTATCTGTACTCAGAGTTATCACTGTGTTATCTGTGGTGTTACATAGGACTGCAGGATACATCTACTACATTATCTGTACTCAGAGCGTTATCACTGTGTTATCTGTGCTGTTACATAAGACTGCAGGTGGCATCTACTACATTATCTGTACTCAGATAGTTATCACTGTGCCGTCTGTGGTGTTACATAGGACTGCACGTGACATCTACTACATTATCTGTACTCAGATAGTTATCACTGTGCCGTCTGTGGTGTTACATAGGACTGCAGGTGACATCTACTGCATTATCTGTACTCAGAGAACTATCAATGTGCTATCTGTGGTGTTACATAGGACTGCAGGAGACCTCTACATGATCTGTATTCAGAGAGTTATCCCTGTGTTATCTGTTGTGGTACATAGGACTGCAGGTGACATCTACTACATTATCTGTACTCAGAGAGTTATCACTGTGTTATATGTGGTGTTACAGAGGACTGCAGGCAACATCTACTACATGATCTGTACTCAGTGTTATCACTGTGTTATATGTGATGTTACATAGGACTGCAGGTGACATCTACTACATTATCTGTACTCAGAGAGTTATGCCCGTGTTATCTTTGGTGTTACATAGGACTGCAGGTGACTTTCTACTCCATTATCCGTACTCAGAGAGTTTATCACTGTGATATATGTGGTGTTACATAGGACTGCATGTGACCTCTACTACATTATCTGTACTCAGAGAGTTATCACTGTGGTATATGTGGTGTTACATAGGACTGCAGGCAACATCTACTACATAATCTGTACTCAGAGAGTTATCACTATGTTATCTGTGGTGTTACATAGGACTGTAGGTGGCATCTACTCCATTATCTGTACTCAGAGAGTTAGCACTGTGATATATGTGGTGTTACATAGGACTGCATGTGACCTCTACTACATTATCCGTACTCAGAGAGTTATCGCTGTGGTATCTGTGGTGATACATAGGACTGCAGGCAACATCTACTACATTGTCTGTACTCAGAGAGTTATCACTGTGTTTTCTGTGGTGTTACATAGGACTGCAGGAGACCTCTACATGATCTGTATTCAGAGAGTTATCCCTGTGTTATCTGTGGTGTTACATAGAGGACTGCAGGTGACATCTACTACATTATCTGTACTCAGAGAACTATCAATGTGCTATCTGTGGTGTTACATAGGACTGCAGGAGACCTCTACATGATCTGTATTCAGAGAGTTATCCCTGTGTTATCTGTGGTGTTACATAGGACTGCAGGTGACATCTACTACATTATCTGTACTCAGAGAGTTATCAGTGTGTTATATGTGGTGTTACACAGGACTGCAGGCAACATCGACTACATGATCTGTACTCAGAGAGTTATCACTGTGTTATCTGTGGTGTTACATAGGACTGCAGGTGACATCTACTACATTATCTGTACTCAGAGAGTTATCCCTGTGTTATCTGTGGTGTTACATAGGACTGCAGGTGACATCTACTCCATTATCTGTACTCAGAGAGTTATCACTGTGATATATGTGGTGTTACATAGGACTGCATGTGACCTCTACTACATTATCTGTACTCAGAGAGTTATCACTGTGGTATATGTGGTGTTACATAGGACTGCAGGCAACATCTACTACATAATCTGTACTCAGAGAGTTATCACTGTGTTTTCTGTGGTGTTACATAGGACTGTAGGTGTCATCTACTCCATTATCTGTACTCAGAGAGTTAGCACTGTGATATATGTGGTGTTACATAGGACTGCATGTGACCTCTACTACATTATCCGTACTCAGAGAGTTATCGCTGTGGTATATGTGGTGTTACATAGGACTGCAGGCAACATCTACTACATTGTCTGTACTCAGAGAGTTATCACTGTGTTATCTGTGGTGTTACATAGGACTGCAGGAGACCTCTACATGATCTGTATTCAGAGAGTTATCCCTGTGTTATCTGTGGTGTTACATAGGACTGCAGGTGACATCTACTACATTATCTGTACTCAGAGAACTATCAATGTGCTATCTGTGGTGTTACATAGGACTGCAGGAGACCTCTACATGATCTGTATTCAGAGAGTTATCACTGTGTTATATGTGATGTTACATAGGACTGCAGGTCACATCTACTACATTCTCTGTACTCAGAGAGTTATCCCTGTGATATATGTGGTGTTACATAGGACTGCATGTGACCTCTACTACATTATCTGTACTCAGAGAGTTATCACTGTGGTATATGTGGTGTTACATAGGACTGCAGGCAACATCTACTACATAATCTGTACTCAGAGAGTTATCACTATGTTATCTGTGGTGTTACATAGGACTGTAGGTGACATCTACTACATTATCTGTACTCAGAGAGTTATCACTGTGATATATGTGGTGTTACATAGGACTGCATGTGACCTCTACTACATTATCCGTACTCAGAGAGTTATCGCTGTGGTATCTGTGGTGTTACATAGGACTGCAGGCAACATCTACTACATTATCTGTACTCAGAGAGTTATCACTGTGTTATCTGTGGTGTTACATAGGACTGCAGGTGGCATATACTCCATTATCTGTACTCAGAGAGTTATCCCTGTGTTATTTGTGGTGTTACATAGGACTGCATGTGACCTCTACTACATTATCTGTACTCAGAGAGTTATCACTGTGTTATCTGTGTTGTTACATAGGACTGCAGGTGGCATATACTCCATTATCTGTACTCAAGATTTTATCCCTGTGTTATTTGTTGGTGTTACATGGGACTGCATGTGACCTCTACTACATTATCTGTACTCAGAGAGTTATCACTGTGTTATCTGTGTTGTTACATAGGACTGCAGGGCACATTTTTTAAGACCTACAACTCCCTACTTAAGTATCAGAGAGAGTTTCTACCTATAGCCCTGCAGCCCCTCTATACACCTCCACACTGCTCTCCCCACTACACTCTAAATCCTGCCCGTCTTCTCGACCTAGCACCCTCCCACCTCACCCCCGACCTGACCCTGACACCACCCAGACCTGTGGTGACCCAGATCTCTTCCTCCTACTGCCAACCTCTGGGATCTTCTCTTTTACTTTCCAACAAGCACTTCCTTCTTCATTACTTTCTACTATTTCTCGTAAACCTGTTCTCTAGCTTCTCCATTACTCTGTGCTCCTCCTCTTAGACCTGTCCTCTGCCTTCTCCATTACTCTGTGCTCCTCCTCTTAGACCTGTCCTCTGCCTTCTCCATTACTCTGTGCTCCTCCTCTTAGACCTGCCCTCTGCCTTCTCCATTACTCTGTGCTCCTCCTCCTAGACCTGTCCTCTGCCTTCTCCATTACTCTGTGCTCCTCCTCCTAGACCTGTCCCTGCCTTCTCCATTACTCTGTGCTCCTCCTCCTAGACCTGTCCTCTGCCTTCTCCATTACTCTGTGCTCCTCCTCCTAGACCTGTCCTCTGCCTTCTCCATTACTCTGTGCTCCTCCTCCTCCTAGACCTGTCCTCTGCCTTCTCCATTACTCTGTGCTCCTCCTCCTAGACCTGTCCTCTGCCTTCTCCATTACTCTGTGCTCCTCCTCCTAGACCTGTCCTCTCCCTTCTCCATTACTCTGTGCTCCTCCTATTAGACCTGCCCTCTGCCTTCTCCATTACTCTGTGCTCCTCCTCCTAGACCTGTCCTCTGCCTTCTCCATTACTCTGTGCTCCTCCTCCTAGACCTGTCCTCTGCCTTCTCCATTACCCTGTGCTCCTCCTCCTAGACCTGTCCTCTGCCTTCTCCATTACTCTGTGCTCCTCCTCTTAGACCTGTCCTCTGCCTTCTCCATTACTCTGTGCTCCTCCTCCTAGACCTGTCCTCTGCCTTCTCCATTACTCTGTGCTCCTCCTCTTAGACCTGTCCTCTGCCTTCTCCATTACTCTGTGCTCCTCCTCCTAGACCTGCCCTCTGCCTTCTCCATTACTCTGTGCTCCTCCTCCTAGACCTGCCCTCTGCCTTCTCCATTACTCTGTGCTCCTCCTAGACCTGTCCTCTGCCTTCTCCATTACTCTGTGCTCCTCCTAAGCCTGTCCTCTGCCTTCTCCATTACTCTGTGCTCCTCCTCCTAAGCCTGCCCTCTGCCTTCTCCATTACTCTGTGCTCCTCCTAGACCTGTCCTCTGCCTTCTCCATTACTCTGTGCTCCTCCTCCTAGACCTGTCCTCTGCCTTCTCCATTACTCTGTGCTCCTCCTAGACCTGTCCTCTACCTTCTCCATTACTCTGTGCTCCTCCTCCTAGACCTGTCCTCTGCCTTCTCCATTACTCTGTGCTTCTCCTCCTAGACCTTTCCTCTGCCTTCTCCATTACTCTGTGCTCCTCCTCTTAGACCTGTACCTCCTTCTCCACTACTCTGTGCTCCTCCTCTTAGACCTGTCCTCCTGCCTTCTCCATTACTCTGTGGGTTCTCCTCCTAGACCTGCCCTCTGCCTTCTCCATAAATCCCGTGCTCCTCCTCCTAGACCTGCCCTCTGCCTTCTCCAATACTCTGTGCTCCTCCTCTTAGACCTGTCCTCTGCCTTCTCCATTACTCTGTGCTCCTCCTCTTAGTCATTACTCTGTGCTCCTCCTCCTAGACCTGTCCTCTGCCTTCTCCATTACTCTGTGCTCCTCCTCCTAGACCTGTCCTCTGCCTTCTCCATTACTCTGTGCTCCTCCTTCTCCATTACTCTGTGCTCCTCCTCCTAGACCTGTCCTCTGCCTTCTCCATTACTCTGTGCTCCTCCTCCTAGACCTGTCCTCTGCCTTCTCCATTACTCTGTGCTCCTCCTAAGCCTGCCCTCTGCCTTCTCCATTACTCTGTGCTCCTCCTCCTAGACCTGTCCTCTGCCTTCTCCATTACTCTGTGCTCCTCCTCCTAGACCTATCCTCTGCCTTCTCCACTACTTTGTAATCCTCCTAGACCTATCCTCTGCCTTCTCCTTTACACTGTACTTCTCTTTCTAGACCTGTCCTCTACCTTCTATATTACTGGGTGATCCTCCACCTAGACCTGTTCTCTGCCTTCTCCATTACTCTGTGCTTCTCCTTCTAGACCTGTCCTCTGCCTTCTCCATTACTCTGTGCTCCTCCTCCTAGACCTGCCCTCTGCCTTCTCCATTACTCTGTGCTTCTCCTCCTAGACCTGTCCTCTGCCTTCTCCATTACTCTGTGCTCCTCCTCTTAGACCTGTCCTCTGCCTTCTCCATTACTCTGTGCTCCTCCTCTTAGACCTGCCCTCTGCCTTCTCCATTACTCTGTGCTTCTCCTCCTAGACCTGTCCTCTGCCTTCTCCATTACTCTGTGCTCCTCCTCCTAGACCTGTCCTCTGCCTTCTCCATTACTCTGTGCTCCTCCTCTTGGACCTGTCCTCTGCCTTCTCCATTACTCTGTGCTCCTCCTCTTAGACCTGTCCTCTGCCTTCTCCATTACTCTGTGCTCCTCCTCCTAGACCTGTCCTCTGCCTTCTCCATTACTCTGTGCTCCTCCTCCTAGACATGTCCTCTGCCTTCTCCATTACGCCAGGGATGTGGAGTTGGCAAGCCGAAGCCCCGACTCCTCAATTTCCCAAACCTCCGACTCCTGACTCCTGACTCCGACTCCTGACTTCCTCATACACGGCGCATGTTTGAGTGATAACTTTACTGTAGTAAAATGGTCACATCCGGCTTTTTATCACCTCATGATACAATAATCAAGCTATTTAGGTAGAACAGACACTGACAAGCAAAAGGGTAACAATCTTTTGATCTTTTGAACACTTATGGGTAGAGTTGAAGAAAAAGCTGTATTTGTATCCAAGTCCAGTCCGCACCGACATTGGGAAAGTGTAGAAGAGACCTGGGATCAGATTTCAGTGGAGACCTGCTTGAATCTGATTCAGAGCCCAGAAGGATTCAGGCAGTGCTGAAAACCAAAACGTGGATTTCCCAAATACTAAAAAAATAATAATTTACCTTTTGATTTTTTGGAGCAAAACAGTAACAATGCAGTTACAGGAAAGAATCTGCAGAACTGAGCAAATGCTAAATACTTGCAGGTCACATTTATGTATAATATTTTCAGCGTCTCTCACTCTCGCTCCACCTCCTCCCCCCGGCCACTCTCTGTTGGTGTCCCCCAAGGGTCAGTCCTGGGCCCACTCCTCTTCTCTATCTCACACCCTTGGCCTCGTCAGCTCATAGCCTCACATGTTTTCATTACCACCTGTATGCTGATGATACCCAACTCTACATCTCCGGCCCAGATGTCACTTCTCTACTCTCCCGGATCCCTGACAGTCTGTCCTCCATTTCCTCCTTCTTCTCATCACGTCTCCTAAAACTAAATGTGGAAAAAAACAGAGCTCATCATCTTTCCACCATCCAACCTTCAAACCCCTGCCCCCTGATCTCTCTATTACAGTCAACGGCTCAAACACTCTCACCGGTCCCCGCAAGTCCCGCTGCCTTGGGAAAATCCTAGACTCTGCTTTATCTTTCAAACCACACATCCAAACCCTCACCTCTGCTGCCCGCCCTCCACCTGAAAAGCATCTCTCGCATCCGCTCATTCCTCAACTATGATACTACAAAAATGCTGGCCATGCCCTTGTCATCTCCCGCCTAGACTACTGCAACATCCCTTTTCAGTGGCCCCCCCAGCTAGCACCCTCGCTCCCCCTCCAATCCATCCTTAACTCTGCTGCCCGTCTTATCCACCCCTCCCCGCTACTCCTCTGCCTCTCACCCCTCTCCAATCCCCTTTACTGGCTTCCCATTGCCCACAATTCATTTCAAGCTACTAACCATGACCTACAAGGCTCTCCATGACCTCTTCCCTCCATACATCTCTGCCCTAATTTCCAAATATCTCCCCCCACGCACTCTCCGCTCCTCACAGGACCTTCTCCTCTGCTCTCCCCCTTATCAGCTCCTCACACAACAGTCTCCAAGACTTCTCTCCTGCTTCCCCCACACTCTGGAACTCACTGCCCCAACACATCAGACTCTCCTCCACTTTCACCAGCTTCAAAAGCAATCTGAAAACCCATTTCTTCAGGCTTGCCTATAACCTTCACTAAACTTGTCACTACTTCCTCCACAGACATGTCTGCCCCTCACCTACTGTCTCTTCCCCCTCCTTGTAGATTGTAAGCCCTCGCGGGTAGGTCCTCTCCCCTCTGTCGTGCCAATTGTCATTATCCCTTATCACTGTACTCGTTTGACTTATGTAATGTATGTAACCCCCTCGAATGTACAGCGCCCTGGAATCAATGGCGCTTTAAAATAAATAATACTAATAATAATAATAATACTATGAGTAAGATGACTGTATATACAATTACAGTAGCCTCATGTACAAAGCTGTAGTGGATGGAGAGAGTCACAAGTTCAAAGCATTGTTACCCTTTTGCTTGTCAGTGTAAAATATATTTATTGGATGCAACTTTAGGACACAAATTTTTTTTAAATATGCAAAACGCTGCAGGAACATTTGTGGAGTCTCTGAATTTGTTCTGAGAAATAGTATTGCCTCCATCAGATCCTGCATACATGACCTCACATCTGATCTCATTATTTCCAGGCTAGAGAACGGCCTCTCTACACTAACTTGGGGGCAAAGCAGTGACCACAGGGGCAACATCTCTAACAATGTCAGGGTATAAAGGAATTGCCTCAGCCACAGTCAGTTTTGATGAATGGTTGATCTTCTACTTCTTTGAAAGCAGGTGAAAAATTTTGCTGAAATCTGTTTGCCCTGGGAGCAGAATCTTTTCCCCTGGGGCAGCGCTTTGCCTGCTCCATGTCATCAATTACACTCCTCATGTGATGAGGCTGAAGATATGGGAGCAGCAGCACCGGCCGGACCCAATGCCTCTTGCTCTTTGCATCAAACTAACTGGACCAACTTATTATGTATTTTGGGAGTCGATCCCTTTTATGATGACTCCGACTCCAACTCCTGCAAAATAGCCTCCGACTCCACGACTCCACAGCCCTGCATTACGCTGTACATCTCTTTCTAGACCTGTCCTCTACCTTCTATATTACTGTGTGATCCTCCACCTAGACCTGTTCTCTGCCTTCTCCATTACTCTGTGCTTCTCCTTTTAGACCTGCCCTCTGCATTCTCCATTACACTGTGCCCCTCTTTCTAGATCTGTCCTCTGCCTTCTCCATTACTCTGTGATCCTCCTCCTAGACCTGTCCTCCCCCATACATCTCTACCCTAATCTCCTGATACCTCCCTCATGTAATCTTCATCCATAACCTGCCCCCCCATACATCTCTACCCTAATCTCCTGATACCTTCCCATTGTAATCTCCATCCATAACCTGCCCCCCCATACATCTCTACCCTAATCTCCTGATACCCCCCTCATGTAATCTCCATCCATAACCTGCCCCCCCCCCATACATCTCTACCCTAATCTCCTGATACCTCCCCTCATGTAATCTCCATCCATAACCTCTCCCCCCCCATACATCTCTACCCTAATCTCCTGATACCTCCCCTCATGTAATCTCCATCCATATCCTGTCCCCCCCCCATACATCTGTACCCTAATCTCCTGATACCTCCCCTCATGAAATCTCCATCCATAACCTCCTCCCCATACACCTCTACCCTAATCTCCTGATACCTCCCTCATGTAATCTCCATCCATAACCTCCCCCCAACAGCTCTGCCTAATCTCCTGATACCTCCCCTCATGTAATCTCCATCCATAACCTCCCCCCATACATCTCTACCCTAATCTCCTGATACCTCCCTCATGTAATCTCCATCCATAACCTCCCCCCCCATACATCTCTACCCTAATCTCCTGATACCTCCCCTCATGTAATCTCCATCCATAACCTCCCCCCCATACATCTCTGCCCTAATCTCCTGATACCTCCCTCATATCTCCTACATAACCTCCCCCATACATCCTACCCTAAACCCTAACCCCCCCCATGTAATCTCCATCCATAACCTCCCTCCATACATCTCTACCCTAATCTCCTGATACCTCCCCCTCATGTAATCTCCATCCATAACTTGCCCCCCATACATCTCTCCCTAATCTCCTGAGACCTCCCCTCATGTAATCTCCATCCATAACCTGCCCCCCCCATACACTCTCCCTAATCCCTGAACCTCCCTCTTAATCTCCACCCAAAAACTCCCCCCATACATCTCGCCCTAATCTCCGATACCTCCCTCATTAACTCCATCCAAAACCCCC